>SNQJ01S0115364.1:37695-56703 GCA_010110895.2 Picea sitchensis
TTGTTCTTAAGGGGGGATGTTAGGATATTTAGACACTTAGGAGTTAGTTAAGATCTACTTGGTCTAATATTTCGTTAGGTAAAAGTGTGTTTCTTTAGTATGCATTAGTATGCATTCGTAGTTAGGATATCTGACGGTCACGATATGTTCCCGACATAGAGTGATCTGACGGTTCATACTCTCCTCGATCTTAACGACCATTGATCTGTGGCTTAACACCTGATTGGTCCATGATCTCTATTTAAAGAGCATGGAGGGTCATTTGCCAGTGATCGATTGTGAGAAACTCTCTTGTAAAATCTCTCTTTAATCTTTTTCTTTTCATTAATAAACTGCTCCAAGTGGCCACGTTGGCTGGGGTCGTGGATGTTTCCCCATAGGGGTTTTACCACGTGAAAACATCGGTGTGTTGATCTTTGATCTGGTTATGTGAGTGGTTACTGAAGGTGTTCGTCCTCTGTTGGAATACCTGTGTTGTCGAACAACAAGGGCTCGTATTTTCTCATTTATGGGCACCTTTTTTGAGGTCTAGCCACACTTGTTTTCTCTTTTTTTTTAAGGAATATTTTTTCCAAAACCTTTATTATCCATTTACTTTGCATGTGTCACAAAGTTGAAGAAAACAAGGGGAACTAAAAAGGAAATTCATAGACCACATATGCACTAATTTGGTTCACGTGCATTTCCAAGTTAAAGTCAATAAGGGGAACTAAAAAGGAAATGCATAGCCCACAAATGCTCTACCTTGGAAAGTTTAAGTAATTGATTAATTATTTATTTTATGGGTCCCTTACTTTTATTTTTTGAGAAGCGTTTGATTTCTCACAGGATACCTAGGTGAGCCTTTATTGCATTATGTTTTTCCTAAAGCGCCTTTGAACCTAATGTTACCTTATTCCCATGAAATGAGGTACATGCCCTTCTTGGGTCAATCAACCAAAAAACCTAAAAGGTGGGGAGACTGAGGGGAGACTGAGGGGAAGAAGTGATGGAAGGTATCAAGTATGAGAGGGAATGGTACGAAGACCCTTCAAGGATACCCTCAGGTAGAAACCCTTTCCCTAAGGGTGGCCACTTACTAGGAAACCATGACACTCACCAAGGTGAAATAGGGAAAAGGGCATAATTTCCAAGAAAGTTTTTTCAAAATCAAGAAAGGATCCTTTGCAACATGTTCAAATGATTCAAATATTAAAATGACGCTTACCACAGTATTGGACTTATTACCTCATGGATCAAGACATGTTGTCCTCTGTGGGCCAAGCTAGGTGTGGTGGACATTGTTGCCATTGATCGGATGGTGGTGTGTGGTATGATAAGGGCCCCTACCTGCTCAGCCACCTCTCGGTACTCCATGTCTACAACCTAAGTACCTCGAGACATTATCTCTTTATTTATCCCTAGAAATGGGGGATAACATGTGGCTCCTACTCAGGGACATGTACTTGTCATAGAGTGCATGAGAACCTCAGCATCTCCCGATAAGACCTGTGCCTACACACACTAAAAAAAATAAACTGTGGATATCGAGGGTGGCTCACTCACCCTTTTTCCATATGATCAAAAATTAAAAATTCCAACAAATATTTAAAAGAAAATTTTGCATTTTTTCAAAATTTTATAAACTAACATGTAATATGATGAAAGAAAAATGATGTAAAGCAACTATGCAGTAATGCAAGTAGAGAAAAATGAAAAATGAGATATGATATGAAACTAAAATATCATGAGAAAACAAGATGCAAACGCAAGAAATCAAAACGACCTACCTAATTACCTGGGGGCCATGGTGATCAAGTCATGTGGATGTCAGGTGAAATTGTACAACCATTGCAACTAGTTAATCATCTCATCAATGTATCTTCGCCTATGCTTAATTATGTAATACAACAAAGATAAGTCAAGCATATAATAATCATGAGCACAAATAAACATATAATCAATCATGAAATGTAACTCATGGAGATGGGTGGGAAGGAGGAAGTCTTGCTGAAAAGAATAACCACAAGCTTGATCTATCCATCTTTGAATAGGACTACCATATATAGACAACAACTCGTATTCATCTTCACTTAGAGTACCATTGCTTCTTGAAGATTAAGAGGAGATGAGAGATCGAAATAAAATGGTATGGCTTCCCAAAGAAGAATAAAGGCAAGGGATAGCCTCATGTCTGGAGAAAGAAAACCTCTTGCTACTGAAAAATTGTTTCCCTTTCATATACATATCCTTGCAAAATGCCTTAGGACGAAAAAATATTGTTGCTCTGCAACGTGATTCTTTGACTTCTCTAGGATGATCACGACCTCGTATCCATCAAAATCTAAGCACAAAGGCAGTCGGAAATCTTTATAGAACATATTTGAATCCCCAAAATAATATAAATCACAACTCCCAAGGGATGACTAAAAGTCATCAAGAGTATATGGTGACAAGTCATACTCAACTAGATGGAATAAATCTATGACCATATAATCATCGGGCCGTCAAGCATCTGAAACATATGTGCATGAAGACTAGTCCTATGAAGATGACAACTCAACCCTCTTTTCTTGATAACTACCCTCAATGGCATAAATGGGATCTCTATCAAAAATGAATCCCACATCCCATATATGTCTCTCGATATGTATGAAATCATTGATGTGTTAATCAATCGTGTCAGAGAATTCCTCCATGAAATCATATACATCATTTGGACTAATCACTTATTCATCTTTATGTGCAAGAGGAAAGCAAGGTTGAACAACTTCATCTTCATCAACTGGGAAAATGGATATGGATGCCTCATCTAGATTCTCAACATGTTGCAATTCAATGGAATTCTTTGTTTTCTTCATGGGCATTCCCCCCTAGGGCCTCTTCATCAAAAGAGGATTAATCCTCAATGCGGAATGTCTCACCTGATGGTTCCTAAAAGGATAAAAAAGAAAACTCTTGTTCTTCTCATCATTACAGGCTTCCTCTCTGGTGGGTAATTCTTTGTCAACATCCTACACTTCCTTGGATTTTTTCTCCTCTTCCTGGACCTTCTCTTCAAATTCTTCTAGGGAATCCTCATTATCATCAATCTTTGTATTAGTTTCAAAAAGAACTAAAATTCCCTCCTCTTGTAGAGTTTTCAGAAGCTCATGATAAGTATATTCAAATCTATGAAATCCTAGACCATAATGTTTGAGAAATTATTCAACAAAAGTCTTAAGATAAGTAATACTCTTTTGTCTACAAGAGTCTATAATCCATCCTCTTTGATTTATTCCCAATGAGTGTAAAAATGATACCCCCAAAAGGTCTTCATGTCTTTTTTCGAGCTCGGATGTATATCTCACTAGTGATAGAACATGTGAAACAACACAAGAAGGATCATCATTGTACTTCAGGATATTTTTGAGATACCCCAAGGGGGACTTGTTTGGGAATCATGGAACATCCTATAGATCGAGGGCGGGATGCATTCCATGCTATACCTAGAAAAACATCCTTCATTATGTGTAAATAAACTCAACCACAAATGGAGTCTTCGTACCTTATTGTAGATGAGCTCAAGGCTCGTCAAAAATGGACAGGGTATCTTCCCTCAATGGAGTCAATATATAAACTTATATGAATTTCATCAAAGTTGGAAAGGGATCTTTCCTCAAATGGATTTGCCAGACAAGCTAAGGGAAACACTTTGGGAATAACTTGCCAAAGTGTCGTTAGGGCTCGAAAGATGATTCAAAATCCTCCCCGACAACAGTGCCAAAATGTTTTCACACAATCTATGGATTGGGAAAATCCCAACCCAATCTATAGAAGTGTGACAACTATGGAATTACCTACCCATTGTCACCTTAGATAGACACTCATGTTGCTTTAGTGATGACAAGTCACCACAAGGGGGAATCTCGGTGAAGCCAAGGGGATTAAAATGAAAAGTGATATGATGATGAGTGAAACCCCTATAGGTCAAGCTTGGAGATGAAGAATGGCTTGGAAAATAGTCGTGTGAAGGAGGAGATGGTTTCCAAGTGTTTTGTACCTACAAAACAATATTAACCCTGCATGAAACAAGACAAATGATTATAAACCGAGCCTTATATCAAAGGGGATCAAGAAAGAATCCTTGGTGTCCCAAATTGCAGTAGTATGGAAATTATAGATCAACAAATAAAGATGTTACTAACTACAAAATTAACCATCCAAAACATCAAATAATTATAGGGTGATCAAGCCCTAAACAGGTAGATAATATCCTAATATATAAACACAAGTTTTGATGGAAAAATAGGGTCGCAAAAAGATGTTATCAACAATATAATAGGGAAGCCTTGTGGCTATAGAAATTTTTTTCTACAGCAACAAGTTCTAGCCACTGAAATTTACAAGCAAAGCACCCAAATGAAAGTCCTTGACAAAGAGAATAATTAGCACCAATTACTTGAAATTTTCAACGGTAGAAAGAGTAGTAAGAGATTATTAGAGAGTGAGTTTGTAGCAGCCCTAATGGCCTTGGAAGTTAGTTTATAATAGAAAGAGAATCACTTGGATAAATGAGACGTCCTTAGGGCTCAAACAAGCTTATAGCATGTGGAATCAATTCCAACTAAGGAAAATGCAATATCTCAACAATTCACGTATACCAATGCAATGATTTTAAATCTCCAATGCAAATTAAATTAGTGCCTTGCCAATTGGGTTATGGGGTCTCTTGTTGCAAGTGTTAGTTGTGTTACCTCTCTATGGGTGTAATCTTTTTTAATCCCTAGAGAAAAAACAACTAGCAGGGTAAATCTAGGAGGGTGTAATCCTTTTTACTCCTCCTAGCTATTAGTGTACATGCTCAACTACATACTTAGTGACATACTCATTTTTCCCATTTTTCCTATTATTTAGGAGGACTTCTATTTATAGCGGGTCTATTTTTAGCCGATGGATTCCTATATGTAATACCATGGAAAATACCATGGGTTTCCAAAACCATGGGCTCATAAACCACCATTAGGCAAATTCCTATTTTTTAGCTATCAATATGCAAATTCTTATTTTTTAGCCACCATTAGGAAAATTCCTATTTTTAGGAGATAATTCATATTTCCTTAATTTTAGGAGATATTTCCTATTTCATGGCTCAAGAGCACACTTTAGCGAGAATAGTAGCCTCCTAGGGAAGTGTGCATTACCCATATAATACTTGGAGTTAACTCACTTCACTTGTTTAGTGACTTTCCATAATTAGGAAATTCTCACTCAATTAGGACTTTAGTTCCATTCTTGGATTATAGTCTTATTCTAGGAGAGGTTTTATATTATTGAATGCATGTTGACTTCATGTAGAGTTCTCACAAAGTTCGCACCTATATTTTTTACCTTTTCTTATTAGCAACTTTTGACTTTAGTTAATTGTTGCTAGTGGGAGAAGTTACTTTTTTACTTGAGCATGCACATGGAAATCCCAACCTAGTGCACATTACTCATCATGTGGAGAGTCCTATATATTGTACTCATTATCAAGGATTAATACATTGTGATTAGAGTTTTTTTCTTAGTCTCTTATGAGTGAATATCGATTCTATTTTTCTCTCTCCTCTCTTTCTTTTGCAAATAGCTAGTGTAGTATTTCCTTCTCAGAAGTAGGTCTTGGATTGTGGTTTAATCCTACATGGTATCAGAGAGATCATTGTGAGGGAGTATTCACTTTTATTGCAGGTTTATATATCATATTGAACAACCCATAGAGAACTATGGATCAACCATATTCTTCAGTGATCTTTACACTCTTCAACTACTTTGAGAGGAATCCCAAGATAGAGCTTCTACTCTAAAGCAAGGGCTTTTATAGGATCACCATGGGGACTAAACTAGAGTCTACTTCAGCCATAGAGAAATAAAAATAATTCAATAGAATGGATGAGTCCTATGGGATATTGTTCTTTAGCATCTGTCCATATCTCCTCTTTCATGTCGATACTTGCAAGACTCCTAATGATGTTTGGAAAAAGTTGAAGGATTTGCTAGGAAAGCAAGACAATCTAAGAGGTCATCATCTGAAGAATGATCTACATGCATTGAATCCAAGATATTTTGAAACCCTACATGACTACTTCTATAAGTTTAAAACTTTTCTTTCTCATGTTAAGGCTTGTGGAATTGATAAGAAAGATGAACAATTAATATTTTCAATTCTAACAAAACTAGGACCAGAGTGTTTTGTCTGCACTTCTTGTTTTCATACTACCAGGTTAGCTATGGGGTCTACATGGAAGATTCCATCCCTAAAGTATATCATGGAGTTACATATCCATTAGAAAAAAAGTCCCATCCAAATAGGGGCACTTAAGAATTCCAAGCCCCATGCGCTTACAGCTCAAGGAAGTTCAAAGAAGAATAAGCATAAGAACAAGGGTAAAAAGGACCAAGAGAACAAGAACGAAGGTAAACAAAATTCCATAGATGAGAGTTCGATTTCCAAGGCATCAAAAGGCAAGAAGGAGAATACAAAGTATTCCTATTTTAACAAGGGGTTCCATCCTGAGATTTTTTTCATGAAAAATACCATAGATCTCATGGCACTAACAATTGAGCAACATCACCTCGAGGATTGTATTCTAGATAATGCAAGGAAAAATCCATCATCAGAAAGAGGTAATGGTCATGCACTACTTTCTATTTCATATTCTCCTAATGATTGGGTGCTTGATTCAGGGGCTACCCATCACACGGCCTCATTGGATAGACTTTCTCATACTTGGAGAATTTTTTTGAACCATTGATCTTCATAGGAGATGATTCTCCTACAGAGGTGTGTGGTAGGGATAGAGTTGATCTAAACCATGGATGCTTTCAGGATGTACATCATGTTCTGAATATTTTAGTGAATCTTCTCTCCATTTATCAAATCACTCATTCAGATTTAGGGAAGAAGGTGGATTTCACTTTAGACTCAGTTATTATTTCTGACTTGTCAAATGGTTCAAAAATTATCGTTGGTGAGGTTAATCACCATTCCAGGTTGTACATCTTCTCTCACTTCACTCATAAATCTGATTATGTATATCTTTTAACACGTGTTAATGAAGAGTCCAGGTTGTGGCATGAGAGGTTTGGGCATCTTAATTTTAAATATTTAGATCAGCTTAGTAAAGGTGGAATGGTAGATGGATTACCCCACATTCAGTACACAAATGGAGTTTTCTAGGGCTACATACTAGGAAAACATCCTGAGGAGAAGTTCAACATAGGTAAAGCATGGAGGGAATCATCACTTCTTGAGTTAGTTCGCAGTGACATTATAGGTCCTTTCCCACACCCTTTGATCAGTAAATCTAAGTATGTTCTTACTTTCATTGATGATTTTTCGAGATATACATGGGTCTACTTTCTCAAATTAAAATATGAAGTCTTTGAGTGTCTTAAAGATTTGAAGCATCTAGTTAAGAACCAAACAGGGAAGAGGATTAAGAAACTGCGTACAGAAAATGGAGGAGAGTATATGAATAATTATGTTGAGCATATTTTTTTAGAATCAAGTATAGAGTTGCAACACACAGTTCTATATACTCCACAACAGAATGGGGTAGCGGAGAGAAAGACCACGACATTGAAAGAGATGGCCAACTATATGTTGCAGGATAGAGAACTACCTCCAAAGTTATGGGTTGAAGATATCAACTGTGCAGACTACATTCAGATTTGAGTTGCTCATAAATAAGTCAAGGGATTCACTCCATATTATGCTTGGGGCGGAAAGAAACCGGAAGTCACTCACTTAAATTTTTTGGTTCCCATGCATGGGCTAGGATCCCTTCTGATAGGAGGAAAGCTATGGAAGCTCAAAGTAGGGAGTGTATTTTTGTTGGACATCCAGAGGGAGTGACAAGATATATGTTATTATATAATACTTCATATACACTATTCATTCAAAGGATTTTTAAGTTTCAAGAGGGTCCTTCACAGGTACTTCCGGAGCAGTCCACACCTCCATCTCCACTGTCGCTAGTTGCGGAACTTCGTGAGACTTCTTTTGATCAAATTTCCGATCAGATATCCAAATCTGATATATCTGATATTTATGATCAGCATCAAGAAGTTTCAGTTCTATAGCATTGACCACGATGGGAACAACAGACCCTTTAGGCAGCATGTGATCTAGTGGGTGATCTTGTCGATCCACAAAGAACTAGATCTCAGTTTGTGGATCCTCTACAAGATTTTACTACCATCGAGCCATTGATTCCTATTTATTTCTATATGGTACTTGGATCATATCCTTATTCTTATGTAGAGGCTAAATGAAACCCCCATTGGGAGGAATCTATGAAAAAGGAGTACAATTCCCTGGTAGAGAACAACACGTGGGAATTGGTTCCTCTACCTTCCAACAAGAATCTTGTTAGATTTAAGTGGATTTTCAAGAAAAAGAGCGATGTTGATGGATACATTACAAATTATAAGGCTCAGTTAGTAGCTAAATATTTATCACAGGTACAAGGCATTGACTATAAGGATACTTTTGCACCGGTTTCCAAGATTGATTCCATTCGGTTAGCTCTAGCTATTATAGCGGCTAGAAAGTGGGAGGTACACCATATGGATTTGAATAATGCATTCTTACATGGAGATATTAATGAGGATATATATATGGAGCATCTAGAGGGATATTTTCAGGATCCATCATTATTTTGCAGGTTGAGGAAGTCATTGTATGGACTTAAGCAATCACCTCAAGCATGGTATGCTAAAATGGATTCTTATATACTCTCTAGAGGTTTTCTTAGATGTTGATAAGATCCTAATGTGTATATGATGAGGAAATCAGACTCGCTTCTACTGATGGTTCTATATGTAGATGATTTACTCATCAAAGGGATCTTAGCCTCCTCCATTGCTGCAATGAAGACCGCTTTGCATGACAAGTTTTCTATGAAAGATACGAGACTATTACATTACTTTCTTGGTCTTGAAATCATCCAGAATTATTCAAAATTCAAGATGTCTCAATCTAAGTATGTCATAGATATACTTAACAAGTTTTAGATGATATATTGCAAGCCAGATCCAACACCCTTTCAGTCAAGGGTTAGACTAGATGATGTTAGTGCATCAGCTTTGGTTGATTGTACTAGATATCGACAATTGGTGGGGACTCTTATCTACCTTACACACTCTCTATAGGACATCTCTTATGCAATTAGATCAATTTCCAGGTACATGCAGGAGCCTCATTGTTACACACCAAAATTTCACACTTGAGTGTCGCAAGTGTCACAAAGTGACTTATGCACCTTATTAAGTGTCGCATGCAATGTCACAAGTGTCGTATGCACCTTACCTAGTGTCACATTCAATTTTCTAAGTGTTGCAACCCCTTTACACCATGAAAACATTTTCCACAATTCCTAATTCATGTTGGAAGAATAAGCCCTATCATTTGACAGTCGAAACATACCTTTTTCTTGGAAAACTTGACCAATTTTGGGCATCTTAGAAGAGTGGCGCTCCACTTCCCATACTAAGGGGGTGCCAGTGCTCCTCTAGCCTTGTTAAGGGGGCGCCATGGAATTATGTCCCTCACTAGGGGGGGCACCAGTCTTGTTAGAGGAAAATGGGGTATTATACACCTCTTTCTAAGGGTTAGCTTCGACTTGGATGAGGTTGTTGTGGTCGAATCCTACCCTATGGGCTCTATCCTGGGGTATAATCCCAACTTAAGAAGCCATATCCTCAACTATATCCTTCATTTTCTCATGGTGGTTGTGCCTCTCAAGCCTATATATTGAAGGTATTTCCAAGGTAAAGGGGAGAATAATTGAGGCATCAAACCTTTGATCTTGGGAGAAGCATCAACATTTTGATGTCAAGATTCATGCAAGGGCTAGACAAGGATAGCTTGGAGAAGTGAATGCATCGTCAATCATGGTTTGTAAGTGTCTTCTTTGTATTTCCAATTAATATCAACTTGGATTATTCCCTTCAAGTTCATGTGTTCTACATTTGCTTGTCTATTGTCATTTCAGTCTTCATAGATAGATTTTCTTTATATAATCATATAGAGTAGGAGGAATATTTTTGTTGCTAGTCTTTGAAAGACTACAATTGCGTTGAGGATCTTGGAGATCAAGTCCAAGGATTGGAGTAGTGAGAACGAACATCGCAACAAGGTATGCCACATCCTTCCTCTCTCTTGTTTGATTGATTGAGTTAGATCTATAAGGAAATTAGTAACCACTTGTTCACTTCTATATTTGGACCAAAGATAGGAGTATTTATCCAAAGGGGAGCTTATATTGTCCACAAGGTAAGATTTCTCACAACACTCATGACTTTCATTGGAAGGTAGCAAAGAGGATTCTCAGATATGTCAAGGGGACTACCAGCTTTGGTATACACTATGCAGCAGGATCTTCCTTAGATCTTGTTGGTTACACAGACTCAGATTGGGAAGGTGACAACATTGATTGCAAGTCCACTTCAGGATACGTCCTCTACCTTGGATCATGACCTATCTATTGGTCAAGTAAGAAGCAATCAAAAATTGATTTATCATCAACATAGGTAGAGTACAGGGGTGCAATGAATGTTACTACTCAGGCTATTTGGTTGCAACACTTTCTTACAAAGTTGGGAGTTCATTTTCATCGTCCGACAATTATATGGTGTGATAATCAGAGTACTCTCAAGTTGTGTAGAGACCCAGTTCAGAGGCAGTGAACCAAGAACACCGAGGTTCATATGCACTTTATTCAAGGAAAGATTCAGGATGGAGTCATTGATATGTCGTTTTGTCCATCTTCAGAGTAGGTGGCAGACATATTCACAAAGCCTTTCACCAAATAAAAGTTTGTCTCATTAAGGGACATTCTAGGAGTGAGGGATACATTATCTTAGCAGCTAAACATGTTAGCATATTTTTCTTGTTAGCAACATATTTTGAGGGCGGGGGGGGTGTTGTTCCCACTAGGTTTTCCCTATTTACCTCACTTTTGTTCAGTTGTTATGTATATGTACTTGTACATGAGTACCTAACATGGATTCATATTGTTGGGACTCATCATTGTGCACACCCTAGTTTTGTTTCAGGGGGGTTGTTGGGGCACATGCTCAACTATATACTTAGTGACATACTCATTTTTTCCATTTTTCCTACTATTTAGGAGGATTGTTATTTATATCAGTTCTATTTTTAGCTGGTGAATTAGTATATGCAATACCATGGGAAAATACCATGGGTTTCCAAAACTGTGGGCTCATAAACCATCATTAGGAAAATTCCTATTTTTTATCTACCATTAAGCAAATTCCTATTTTTTATCTACCATTAAGCAAATTCCTATTTTTTAGCCACCATTAGGCGAATTCCTATTTTTAGGAGACAATTCCTATTTCCTTAATTTTAGGAGATATTTCCTATTTCATGGCTATAGAGTGCACTTTAGTAATAATATTAGCCTCCTAGGGAAGTGCACATTACCCATCTAATACTTGGAGTTAACTCACTTCACTTGTTTAGTGACTTTCCATAATTAGCGAATTCTTACACAGTTAGGACTTTAGTTCCATTCTTGGACTATAGTCTTATTCTAGGAGAGTTTTTATATGGAATGCATGTTGACTTCATGTAGATTTATCACTAAGTTCTCACCTATATATTTGACATTTTCTTATTATTAGCAACTTTTGACTTTAGTTAATTGTTTCTAGTGGGAGAAGTTGTTTTTTTACTTGAGCATGCACATGGAAATCCCAACCTAGTGTGCATTACTCCTCATGTGGAGAGTCCTATATATTGTACTCATTATCAAGTATTAACACATTTTGATTAGAGTTTCTTTCTTAGTCTCTTATGTGTGAATATTGATTATATTTTTCTCTCTCCTCTCTCTCTTTTGCAATTAGCTAGTGTAGTACTTCCTTCTCACAATTAGGTCTTGGATTGTGGTTTAATCCTACACTATAAACCTTTTCAAATCAGCTTATAAAAGACAATAGTGATAGATATTAGTGGAGGGTATATGCCTTTATACTCCTCCAAAGGTTTAGACAAGAATAACCATGAAACAAGAAGAAATAAAAACAATATGCAGAAATTTCCTTACCGATTCCAATAGATAGCAAGTAAAAACCCTTCTCTACCAAGAATATCCCACCACAAAGCAAGAACAATTCATCCAATAGATATAGCCTTAGCTTCTTCCACCAAAAGACAAGTACTAGCATCCAAAAGCATAAGAGAGAGAGAGAGATGTGATTTTCCTAAGTAGGGCAAAAATTTTAGCCAAGACTTATGTAATTCTCAACTCTGATATCTAAAATGAAAGTGACAAGGCCTTTATTTATACATGACCTTGTAAAACCAATTTATCCACATACTTAGGGTAAAACACAAATTATGGAGGCCAACCTCCTTAATTTTCCCCTTTACAAATTATAATTCAAATTTACAAAAGAAGAAATCCCTAAATGATGATGTCATGCCCTTTAGTGGTGATGTTTTGGCATAATGAGCAAGTCGTTGAGGTTCTTGAGGGAGACGTTGGGCCTCCAAAGGCCATATATTCATGTGCAAGGGTCTTCCTTTATCAAATGTTCCAAGTCATCATCAAACTGGCCAACACCACCAAAACCCTAGCCATCCAAGTATGACATCATGCCCTTGGATGTGACATTTTGAGCCTTCAAGGAAAATATTAAGGGAAAGGGAGGGCTAGTATCCTTCTCCATGGTGTCTTCTCATTCCTCAAAAGGAAACATTCATCATCCACGTGTCCAAAAATAATGGGGCGCATCATCCAGCCTATGGGCTTTGTTATCACACAAATTGTAGGTTGGGAAAAGCCCAACCCAATCCACAAGATAGCGAGAACGTTGGGAATAGCTACCCATTGTAACCTTAGATAAGTACTCCCCTCTCTTTAGTTAAGGATAAATCCTAAACAAGGGGGGTATCATGGGTGACGTTAGGGGGAAATGAGATGGAAAGTGGACTAATGGAAGGTGATTCCCCTATAGGTCAAGTTGAGAAATGGGAGATGTCTTGGAAATGACTCTTGGTGAGGGTAAACGGTTTCCAGAGCCTTGATTACCTGCAGAAGAGAGTTGTACCTTCTCGAGAAAAGAGAAAATACAAGTATAGAATCCCTATTTCAAAATGGACAAGCAAGTGAAGCTTGTTTTCCTATATATCGGTAGTAAACAATGATACAAGAGATTAAGCTAGCAATGACTAGTATAACTCAAGTGAGATAAAGCAAGAGTTCAGTGATAAAGTAAGGCTATTAAGTAATGTTATTGAAGATATATTATGACAACCTTATGGATGTAGAAAAATATTTCTACAAAAACAAAATGTGCCTTAAGAAATTAGTAAACAACTTGCCCAACAATTAGTCAATATCAAGTAGATTAGCAATGACAACATGTAAGCAAATTCTAGTGGTAGATCAGTGAGTAAATTGATTTTTAAAGAGCAATTTTCTGCAGCCCTAATGGTTGTAGCTTAAAGTTATAATAGCGCCAAGATGTACTTGGATAAGCTAGATTCCCTAATGGCTCAAGCAATCTAAAAACATGTAAAATTGATTCCACTTCAAACAATTTAAATGTCTCGTAAAATCACGCATTCCAATGCAAATAATTTGTTTCTCCAATGTAGTTTTCATATTAGTGCTTTGTATCTATTGGGTAAATGGAGTCTTTGATGTGAGAGTTAGATCCACAATATCTCTAGGGGTGTAAGCCCTTTTACTCCTTAGAGCATGTAAAACCAACAAAGGAAATATAGGAGGGTGTAAGCCCTTTTCCTCCTCCTAGCAACCTTGTGAAAAAGTGGCTTATCAACTAAAAAATAAGATGAAAATTGGTGGAAGTTGTATGCCCTTATACTCCTCCAAGGGGTTTAATACAAGAATATCAATGAAACTAGAAGAAAATACCAACAAAGTGCAGAAATTTCCTTACCAATTATACGAAATAGCATGAACAAACCCTAGGTTACCAAGAAAATATCCATCCAAAGCAAGAAATAAATCCTCCAAGAGGTGTGCACCACCTTAGCTCCACAATATACCAAGAGAAAACACCAAAATATAGTTGCACAAGAGAGAGATAGTCCAAATTTCCCAAAGAGGGTGAAAATTTTAGCCAAGTAGTCTTTCTCACATGAGAGAGCTATGTTAAAAATGAAATGAATTTGATCCTTATTTATACAAAACCTCCTCAAACTTGTTTGTCCACATAGAACTAGGGTAAAACAAAGAGTAATGAGGCTGACCTCCTTTAATTTACCACTTTGCAAAATAAAATAAAATGTGTACATGAAGAAACCCTAAAACATGATGTCATCTCCCTAAAGGGTGATGTTTTGGCACTTTATTGAAGTTGTTGGGGTTGTAGGAGAAAGCGTTGGGCCTCAAAAGGTCATGTGTCCTCAATCCAAGTGTCTCCTCCACAATGCAAAGGTTCCTCCCATCCAAAATTTCCAAGTGTCCATCAACTACCACATGCCCTAGCCCCAAAACAAGATGGCAAGCCTAGAAAAGTGGCGTAAGAGGTCCCAAGCAAGTCGTTGGGCTGGAAGAGGAATAGGTGTCACTGTACAAGGTGTATTCTCTTGCCTCTAAAGGAAACATCCATCATCCAGTTGGTCCCAAGGTGTGGTTCATTTCATCCAACATGTGGTCTTCATGCCCCAATGAAGGCCCAAGTTGGGCTTGTTCCTCCAAAACGTCCATCAACAAGGTCTTACAAAGACAAAAAAGTGTTCCCTCCAAGGATCTCAAGTCAAATCATCATGGAAAGTAAAATATTATTTAATACAAGATCCACCTAAACATGTGCATCAAAAACTACCTTATCAAATTAAACAAGTGCTCAAAGACCCTATGCTATTTTCCAAGTTTGGGTATGGGAGGGTTGACAAGATGACCTATTGGGTGAATTATTCCTTGAGTCGAGGAGTGTTTCCTAGGTGGACCCTCTCTAATTCATGTGGATAATATGAAGTGGATGAGGGGTAAGAATTTTGGGCATGGGGTTTATGAAATACAAGGGTTCGTATTGTCTCATTTATGGGTGCCTTTGTAGAGGGTGTGTTGCACCTTCATTTTCAATGCATGTTTTTTCCAGGCCCATTTATTTTCCATTAATTAATTAAGGTATAGAACAATTGGATACTCCCAATGGGTAACATAGAACTTGGGGGGAAACACCACAGTGTCACTTGAATGGAGAGGTAAACAGAGTGTCATAGGAATAAAGAAAAGCTTGTAACGCACTTTTGTAGATCCCTCAGCAAGTGGGACATTTTTATATATGTGTATTTTCTTTTGTAGGTCTTTGATATTTTAGGAGAAATGTTTCATTCTTCTTGAGACCTCTTTGGGTGAGCATATGGAAGGTCATTGTTTTGGATTTTATCTTTTTCCATCTACATTACCTTTGGGCCTTCAACCCCTTCTTGCCATGAAATGAGGTACAATCTCTTCTTGGATCAGTACACCCAAAAATACCAAAAGATAAGGAGATGAAAGGATGAAATGTGAAAAGTGATAAGTATGATCAAGAATGGCACAATGACTCGTCAAGGGGACCTCCCAATAGCAAACCCATCCCCAAGTGTGACCACTTACTAGGGTGCAATGTTAACCACCAAGGTGAAATAGGGAAAAGAGCATAATTTCCAAGCATATGTTCTATAACCAATAGCATATTTAAATGCAACATATTCAAATTCCTCAAGTATTAAAGCGGTACTTACGACAATACCTGGCTTATACTGTTGGATTACTGAAAGAGGGGGTGAATCAGTAATAGCGTAATTATAATCATTTTTCTTCAAATGGTATATCAATGTAGAATTATTATCCAATAATGAGCAGTAAGAAATAAAAAATCACACACATACACAGTACACCAGTGTTTTACGCGGAAACCCAAATCGGGAGAAAAACACGGAATTCTTTTTCTTATATGTCTTGAAGAATTACATTCATTGGAAGCACCAACTTCCTTTGTTTTCCAGCTGCAACTGGAAGGAGGCTCGAACCCCCTAGTTTCTCAGGCTACAACCTGAGGGAAGCTCCAACTCCCCAATGCTCTGGCTACAACCAGAAGGAGGCTACAACCCCCAATGTTCTCCGGCTACAAACAGAAGGTGGCTACAACCACCTGTCCTTGCCCCATCCTACCACCCTGAAGTAGAAGTAGAATGATGGAACCACTATCACACTATCACTGTGAGATATACCGCTTTAAACCTGTACCAATAAATCTGAACCATGCATCAACCATGCATCAACCTGTACCTCAACCTGTAATCAACCTGTACCATAAACAAGTGCATCAACCATGCACCAACCTGTAATCAACCTGTACCATAAACAAGTGCATCCAACAATCAGCCTGTATTATAAACAAGTGTATCCAACCATGTACCAAGTATAAAATTCAATCATGCTTCAACTACTCATCAACTATGACTCATCAATATGTACCAACATCATCAACTATACACCCCAATTATGTGCAACTAACTCCATCAACTACTTGTCTCAACCATATACTCAACATGTGCCACAAACCAAAATCTCTCATCAATTTCTTCATCCAAATCTACTTAGAAGCTCGCATTAGACCCCGTGTATATGATCACATTACTACAAACCTTCTTAACTTTGAAAAACAAGAGACTAGCATTTACCAAACTTTTTTTTAGTTTCACATGCCTAGTTTTAGATTAGTCAACAACTTAACTTGAAGTAATCGTGAATCCTTTGAACCTAATGTATAAAGATATGAAACTAATATACAATGTTTCAATGTGTTTAATGAAATTCCTCCAAGTGTCACTTCACTTGGAACCTCTCAAAGGAGTTATAGAAAATGGCATACCTTTGTTGAATTCCTGGCTTATTCTAGAGAGCGAACTTGTAGAGTATGCCCTCGCACAAAATGTTTGATGAAATGATCTAAAATGTTACATAGACTACTACAGAATGTACCTAACCAACACATTTTTCTCACTCAATTTGATCTCATATGAAGAAGTTATGACGTTTTTACCCCGAAACACCTATTTTAGACTAGCTCTCTGTGGACTCGCCACAAACCCCATTTTCCACCTGGAGTGTAACTCCTTAAATACAACAACCCATTAAGCTGGAATTTTTCCACGATACTGGATATGTTTTCTCATTTGAATAGAAATTTCACCGTCTGAATCATTATAGAAAAAAAAATTATAGCAAAATGGTGAGGATGACCTATAAATAACATACCTTGAAAGCACCATCAAAAAGAATTTATCCTTCCTATCAGGCCTTCTTTTCTTCACCGTCCCTGATAAATTCCACTTAGATATCCTTGGTTACCTCGCATTTACTAGATATTCACATCCTCAAGTGTGATTCAAAATGAGAGAGCCTTGCCTCCATTTATACCTCCAAGTAGCTTCCTTAAAAACATTCTAGGTCACTTCTACCGCATCCTCCTTTTATTTTAGGGTTGGGTCCACTTAATTCTCCATTAAAATTATTATTGAAATAATTTATTTTGTATTCACTTCTGATTATAATACACTCATCACTTCACTTTTATTATTTACCTTTTAAAACTCTTAAACCACTGACTACTTTGACCTTTGAGCTTCTATATGACATATGAGGTCCCTCCAACTTCGTAGGCCATAACTTTCAAACCATGAAAATTTATGTGTGAGACATACATACCCTAGAAATGAAGTATACGACATGTACTATCCATATAGAATAGTATTATCTGAAAATATATCATAACTCATATTGTTACCCATCAAACAAACTTGGGTCCATTACCCAAACCTGGGGTCTCCAACTTCTCATGGCCATAACTCTCTAACCGTGAGGAATTATGTGACGTTCCACATACCATCAGAAATGAAATGACAAGCACTATACATATAGGATATTTTTAGTAACAAAATAACTTTCCTTCATCTCATTATTCCACAATTAATCATGGGTTCTCTTACTCTACAAAGCGTCTTCCCGTGAGGGCTTTCACCATAAGGGGACCACTTTAGAGTTCATCCATATTTACTTCTTATCAACCATGAAAAAACAATAATGAGTCATATTTACATCAAACAATATTGGGTCCATTACCCAAGCCTTTGTACTATGGGGCTTTTTTCAAGGGTTGACATCAATGACAACCAACCTTAATCAACAATCTCCCCCTTTGGCATTGATGGCAACACTATGATGCAATACTGAAATCATATCACTCATGCTCCCCCTAGAACCATGCCTTTGTCCTCTGCATATGATAAATCTGCTCCCCCTGGAACCATGCATTTGTCCTCTGCATCTAATAAATCTCTCCCCCTTTGTCATCAATGGCAAAGGTATCTTTCCATCCGGGGCTGCTCCCCTTGACAGACTATCGTCTTATGGTGCTTCTTCAGGTACATCTAAGACATAAAAGATAAGCATTCATTTTTGGAGTAGAAATAACTCTAAGTCTTTGGCGAAGATATTCAAAGGCTTCACATGGAAGTGGTTTTGTAAATATGTCTGCCACTTGTTCTTTTGTGCCCACATACTCAACTCTGATGTTCTTTTCTGCAACCTGTTCCCGTAGAAAGTGATACTTGATTGGAAAGTGCTTCATCTTGGAGTGCATCACCAGGTTTTTTGAGATATTGATGGTACTTGTATTATCACAGTATATTGGAATGGGATCATCATACTCAACCTGTATATCTGTCAAAGTTTGTTTCATCCAAAGAACCTGTGTACAACATGCTACTGCTACATATATGTTGTTTGAAGTTATTACAGTTATATCGACCAATTTCCCTGAACCTTCTTTTATTATCTCACACTTTTGTGAATCGAAAGCAAATTTATGACCTTGGTCACACATTTGACTCACGCTTAAAAGATTATGTTTCATATCTTCTACTAGTAGAACATTTTCTGCCTTTTCATTCTTGTTCCCAATTCGGACTGTGCATTTTCCAATGATTTTGGATGAATCATCATTTCCAAAGTA
>SNQJ01S0115364.1:57849-72838 GCA_010110895.2 Picea sitchensis
CGTGAGGGCTTTCACCACAAGGGGACCACTTTGGAGTTCATCCATATTTACTTCTTATCAACCATGACAAAACAATAATGAGTCATATTTACATCAAACAATATTGGGTCGATTACCCAAGCCTTTGTACTACGAGGCTTTCTTCAAGGGTTGACATCAATGACAACCAACCTTAATCAACATATACCTCATGGAGCAAGACCCGTTGTCTTCTGGAAACAAGCTGATGTGGTGAATGCCATCGTGACAAATCTAGGATGTGTGATGGAAATGTGGGTCTATGTCTATGCATGTGGACATTTTCAGTCATTTGTCTCTTGGTACTCCATGTCTACAACCTGAGGGCCTTGAGACATCATCTCCTTAATTATCCCTAGAAATTTGGGATAGCAGGCTTCATGCCCCAAATGAAGTTCCAAGTGACCTTGTGCCTTCACGATCAAGATTTCAGCTGTTAAGCTGATTCAAAGATAAACAAGTATGCCCTACAAGGGTCCACAAGTCACAATATCATTCCAAGTAATCCATATCTAATAAAATAACCACCTAAACGTGTGCATCAAATCCCCTCTTTTCAAAATAAACAAATTCTCAAAGACCTTATACAACTTGCCAAATTTAGATATGGGAGGGGTGTCATAGTGCCCTATTGGGTAAACCAATTCCTCAAGTAGGTGTTGTTACCAACGATAAACCTCTCTAATTCATGTAGTGAATTTGAGGTGGATGGGATTATACTTCTAGGTATTGGGTTTCATGATATGCAATGGCTCGTATTGTCTCATTTATGGGCACCTTTGTTGAGGGCTAACCAAATCTGTTTTCTCTTTTTGTTTTTAAGGCATAGTTTTTCCAAACCCTTTATTAGCCATTTGGTTTGCATGTGTCACCAAGTTGAAGACAATAAGGGGCACTAAAAAGGAAATTCATAGCCCACGTATGCTCTACCTTGGTTTGCATGCCTTTCAAAGTTGAAGTCAATAAGGAGAACTAAAAAGGAAATGCATAGCCCACAAATTCTCTACCTTGAAAAGTTTAAGTAATTGATTAATCATTTATTTTATGGGTCCCTTACTTTTATTTTTTGAGAAGCATTTCATTTCTATCGGGATCCATGGGTAAGCCTTTATTGCATGATGTTTTTGCTAAGGCACCTCCGAACCTAATGGCCCTTTCTTCCCATGAAATGAGGTACATGCCCTTCTTGGGTCAATAAGCCAGAAAAGCTAAAAGGTGGGGAAACGTAGGGGAAGAAGTGATGGAAGGTGGCAAGTATGAGTGGGAATAGTACAATAACCCTTCAAGGAGACCCATCAGTAGCAACCCTTTCCCTAAGGGTGGCCACTTACTAGGAAACCATGACACTCACCAAGGTGAAATAGGGAAAAAGGCATAATTTCCAAGCAAATGTTTTCAAAATCAAGAAAGGATCCTTTTCAACACGTTCAAATTCTTCAAATATTAAAATGACACTTACCAAAATAATGGACTTGTTACATCATGGAGCAAGACCTATTGTCCACTGTGGGCCAAGCTAGGTGTGGTGGACATTGTTTCCATCGATCGAATGGTGGTGTGTGGTATGATAGGGGCCCCTTCCTACTCATCTGCCTCTTGATACTTCATGTCTACACCAAAGGACCTCGAGACATTATCTCCTTAGTTATCCCTAGAAATGGGGGATAACATGTTACCACAATGATAAAGGAAATGAGATGCTTTGAACAAATCCACCATCAATCATTCTAAGAAAGTATAGATTCTTTCAAAGAAAAAATATTTTTACTAGGGACTTTTATTGATATATGGTCCCTAACTTATCCCATAGCTCCTCAATGCTAGTTTCTCTAGACACATTCAATGGAATTGAATTTGAAAGTCATAATCAGATCGTACTATTTTCCTTCCTATCCATATTCTACTAGTTTTTAACCATCATACTCGTGGATTGTTTTCCTAACACATCAACCAACTCATCTATGTCCACAAAAAGACATTCCATCTTAACCTTCCATAACTCAAAGTTCTATCTATTAATTTTTTCATCTCTCTCCTTGATGTGCTCCCTATTATCTTTCATAGAAAATTCACCTTCACATAGCTCCCACTCATGAAAAGATTATCACATAGCCAAGATGCATTTTCCCTTCATAGAACTATGTAAATTGTAGTTTCGATACTAAATGTAGAGAAATATACACTAATAAACCTATGTAAGAGGCAATGTTAACATATTATTAAGAAAATCATAAAGAAAACAATGGCAAATTTACAATTTAGACAAAACACCCTCTTATCCCCCATTTCTAGGGATAACTAAGGAGATGATGTCTTGAGGCCCTCATGTTGTAGACATGGAGTACCAAGAGGAAACCCAACATGTAGAGTCATTCATTCACCACTCATCACCATTCGTTTGGTGGTAGAAACATCCACAACGCTTGGCCTAGATCACAGAGGACAATAGGTCTTGCTCCATGAGGTAACAAGTCTGATATTGTGGTAAGTGTCATTCTAATAATTCAAGCATTTGAACATGTTGCAAAGAGTCCTTTCTTGATTTTGAAAACATTTTCTTGGAAATTATGTTTTTTTCCCTATTTCACCTTGGTGAGTGTCATGGTTTCCTAGTATGTGGCCACCCTTAGGGAAAGGGTTACTACCAAGGGGTATCCTTGAAAAGTCATCATACCACTCCAGCACATACTTGTCACTTTTCATGTTTCGTCCCTATCATATCCTCATATTTTAGGTTTTTAGGCCACATTGACCTAAGAAGGGCTTGTACCTCATTTCATGGGAAGAAGGGTTTAAAGGCCCAGAGGCTTGTAGCTGGAAAAAGATAAAATCCAATAATAACCCTTCCATATGCTCGCCCAGGGATCTCGAGAACAATGAAATGTTTCTTGAAAATTTTGAGGGACCCCTAAAAATAACTAATTAATCAATCATGCCAACCAAGATAGAGCATGTATGGGATTTGTTTTTATTTCTTAGTTTAGTGCCCCACATTGTCATCAACTTGGGGAAGCATTGTGACTAGGGTAGAGAGTATGTGGGATTTTTTTTATTGCTTAGTTTAGTGCCCCCATATTGTCTTCAACCTGGAAACACTCTAATAAATTAATGGCAAAGGGGCTTGAAAAAATGTTGCATCACAGATGAAGGGCAACACATCCTCTACAAAGGCACCCATAAATGAGACAATATGAGCCCTTGTATGTCATGAATCCCCATTCCTAGAATTCTAACCCCATCCACCTCATACCCACTACATGACATAGAAGGGATTCCACTTGGGAAACACTCCTTGACCTAGGAAATGGTCCACCCAATAGGGCACTATGACACCCATCCCATATCTAAATTTGGCAAATTGTATAAGGTCTTTTAGCATATGTTTATTTTGAAAAGAGGGGATTCGATGCACATGTTCCAGTGGTTCTTTTATTAGATATGGCTAACTTGGAATGATAGTCTGACTTGTGGACCCTTGGAGGGAATACTTGCTTGTCTTTACAGGTCCTTGACAGGTGAAAGCTTGATCATGGAGGCACAAGGTCACTTGGACCTTCACTTGGGGCAGGAATCCCACAAGTTGGATGATGCAACCCCTCTCATTTGGACAGCTTGTATGAATGTTTCCTTTGGAGGCACTAGAGTATCCCTAGGAGGTGACTCGCTATCTTTCCCAACCCCAATGTTTTCCTTTAGAGGCCTTATCCTTCTCTTCTGGGGCATGACGTCACACTTGGAAATCTAAGGTTTGATGGTTATGGGTGCTGTGATGATGACTTGGCATGTTTTGATGGAGGAAGAACCTTGCACCTTGAAGAGTTGGCCTTTAGAGGCCTGACATCTCCCTCAAATAGATCAACGACTTGCTCACTATGCCAAAATGTCACCCCTAAAAGGCATGACGTAATCTTTTAGGGATTGCTTCTTTTGTAAAATTAAATTATAATTTGTAAAGGGGAAAATTAGAAGGTCGACCTCCTTAATTTTTGTTTTATCCCAAGTTAAGTGGAAAAATTGTTTTTACAAGGTCATGTATAAATAAGACCTTGTCAGATTCATTTTGACATACAACACACTTGAGAATTACATAAAGTTTGGCTGAAATTTTTCCCCTCTTAGGAAAATCACACTTTCTCTCTCTAATGTTATTTTGGATGCTAGTACTTGTCCCTTATGGAAGAAGTGGTGTGCTATCTCGAATGCTTATTCTTGCTTTGTGGTGGAATATTATTGGTAGAAGAGGATTTATCTTGCTATCTATTGGAATTGGTAAGGAAATTTCGGCATATTGTTGGTTTTTCTTCTTGTTCCATGGTTATTATTGTCTAAATCATTGTAGGATTATAAGGACATACACCCTCCACTAAGATCTATCACTTTTGTCTTGGATAAGTTAACTTGCAAAGGTTGCTAACAAGAGTAAAAAGGTTTGCACCCTCCTAGACTTACCTTGTTAGTTTTGTTTTCCCTAGGAAGTAAAAAGGATTACACCCATAGGGACGTAAAACAACTATCCCCTACAACAAGAGACCCCATAACCCAAATGATAAGGCACTGGTCTATTTTTCATTGGAGATCTAAAATTATTGCATTGGTATATGTGAAAAATAGAGATTTTGCAATTGTCTAAGTTGGAAGTTGTTCTTCATGCTATAAGCTTGATTGAGCCTCTAAGGCATCCTCTTTAGCCAAGTGATTCTCTATTTGTTATAAACTAAAATCTATAGCCATTAGGGTTGCAACAAATCACTCTTACATTATATTTTAATACTCTTTCTACCGCTGAAAATTGCAAGTAATTAGTGCTAATTATTCTCCTCGTTAAGGGATTTCATTTGAGTATCTTGCTTGTGAATTTCAGTGGCTAGAACTTGTTGTTTTAGATCAGGTTTTCTACAGCCACAAGGCTGACCTAATATATTGTTTATAACATATTTTTACAACCCTATTTTTCCATCAAAACTTGTGTTTAAATATTGGGATATTGTCTACATGTTTAGGGCTTGATTACCCAATAATGGTTTGATGTTTTGGATGGTTAATTTTTTACCTAGTAACATCTCTATTTGCTGATCTATATATTTCCATATTACTATGATTTGGGACATCAAGCTCATATTGTTGATCCCCATTTATTTAAGGCTTGTTTTATGACCATTAGTCTTGTTCCGAGCAGGGCTAACATTGTTTTGCAGGTATAAAACATTTGAAAACCATCTACCTTTTCATAAGAATCTTTTCCAAGTCCTTCTTCACCTCAAAGATTGACCTATATTTGTTTCACTTATAATCACTTCACTTTCCATATCAATCCCCCTAGGGTCATCGGGATTCCCCCCTTATGGTGATTTCATCATCACTAAAGTGAGGGGAGTGTCTATCTAAGGTGACAATGGGTAGGTACTCCCATAGTTGTCACACTTTTGTGCATTCAGATGGGATTTTCCCAATATGCAGATTGTGTGATAACAATTTTGCGTCATTGTCGGGGAGGATTTTGAATCCTCTTTAGAGACATAATGACACTTTGGAAATCTTTGATCCCAAATCCTTTATCCATAACTTTCCTGGTGACTTCATTGAAGGGAATTTTCATTACCATTCTTAATGAGATTTTCAAAAATCTCATCTAGCAACCCCATCATGGCACGAACCCAAGGGAAGGACTAAGCTAGCCCTCCACCTATACCTAAACGTCCTATATCAAGACCCAAGCGTCCTAAACCTTTACCTATGCCTCTTGGTCCTTCGCCTTCTCCAACATCTTATGTTCGTCCACTGTCACCTGTCTCTCCCTCATCCACGCCTGCTACTTTGAGTGTGTTCCGAGAACCTTGGGTCAAAAACATATATAAGCCATTGTATATCACAAGAATCCCTAGATCACTCTAGAAAATCCCAAATGGTTTTAAAGAATTGCTTCCCAACTTCTCTGGTAATGATCCCACCTTAGTCCAACAACATTTGGACACCTTTGCAAGTGCTCTCCAATATTATGACCAATAAAAAGATGTATGGATGATAAAATTTTCCTTATCTCTCATAGGGAAATCCAAGGAATGGTATTATAGTGTCACACTAGGGGAAATTACCACTTGTGACATTTTCCAAAGTATTTTCATGACAAGATTCACAAAGAAGGAGGATTCGGTTTCCCTTTATGATCAACTCTACCATTGTAGAAGAAAATCAGGTGAGGATATCAGGGATTTCAATGACAGGTTTAATACCCTTGTAAAGAGTTTTGCTTAGAGTCTCTAAACCTCTAAGGATACCGTTCTCTGAAGTTATATGCAAACTACAAATGATCCTTATGGATCTTTGATAGGGGAAAATCATCCCACTACCCTGATGGAATCCCAAGAGAGGGCGTGCCAAACAGATGAAAATATAACTTCTTCTCATCATCATCATGATATTTTCCCACAAGGAACTATGTAGGTAAGTCGGATGATTCATTTTTTCCATACCACACCTCATATCGAGGCTCTATGTGTTACTGAGACATATATCAAAATGGAAGAAAGAAAGGTTGATGTCGAAGCTGCCAATCACATCCTTAATATTGTAAAAATAAAAGGGGTACCATATGACACTAAGAAATCTATTTTTGTTGCAAAGAGAAAACTATATCTTGAAGAAGTTTTGGCAGCTAACAAATCTAAATAAGAGCTATTGAGAAACGCCAAAAATTCCTCCCTCAAGTCCACAAACCGGAAGAGGCAATTACCATCAATTTCAGTAAAGAAATCAATGCTAAAGAAAATGAATATCTCCCTGTAATCATCCATTCTGGGTGAATCCAAAATCACCCACCTTTCCTCGTTACCTTGAACATAAATCACTTATTTTTCCACAACTACATTTTGAAATCTAAGGCTTCCACGAATGTCATAACAATGAATTATGTCAAAGAACTCAAATTATAGATAACACAGCCTTACAAGAACATCTGTAACATGGATTCGAGAAAAATATCGATTTGTGAGATTATTGAAGACTTGAAACCAAGTCTTGAACAATCCCCAGACATGTCTTTTTTGATAGATGTTGTAGTCGTTGGTGTATTAGAGTCATGGGGCCTCCTGCTGGCGAGGGATTGGGTAAGTGAAATGAGAGGGAGTTTTCACCAAAACTATTCGTATATCATCATCCCAAATCCCAATGGGGATCATGTTTTCATGTACCCTGAGGCCCCCGTCACAGAACAAAATGAGAGTTATAATAGTTTGTCACATAAAATCCACGTTGTTAGCAAATATATTGACTCCATGCGCATCTTATAAAACTCTCCATTTCAAGACGAAGAGAAAAAGATCCGGTGTTGGGATTTAGAGTTTGATGGGGTACATTTAAGTGTAGATTCAGGAGTTGTAATAGTCTTAATTGGGTCAGACAAAGGAGTTACTTGTTTCTCATATAGGCTAGAGTTTGATTGCATTAATAATATTGCCAAGTATGAAGTTCTTCTCTTATATTTGAACATCGTCATCGATATGAATATCAAATCCTTACATCTCAGAGGAGATTTAGACTTTATCATTTCCCAAGTAAAGATAAATTTTTCCACCAAGAAACCAAGGCAGAGGCAATATAGTCTGGGATGTTATGAAAAATTTCGATGAATTTTCAATCGAAGCCATCCCTAAAGAGGAAAATTCCATGGCAGATGCTTTGGTTGTTTCCTCCTCTACCCTACAACCCTGTGAGGAAACTCTCCTTTACAAGGTGGAGGTGAACTTTGGACCTTCAATCCCAGACAACTTAGAACACTAACAAGTTTTTGATGACGAAAAGCAAATCTTGTGCTTCCTTCAAAATGAAGGTGAGTTTTCAGAAACTCAGATAAACTTATTAAATGAAGAAGGAGACGTCAAGGTCGTAGAATTTCCCAATGGTTCCTTGCTAAGAATATTGGCTCCCCTACAAAGGATGTTTGATCAGAATGACTTGTATAAAGTGAAATCGGCTGATGGGAGAGAAGATGAGATTATAGAAGTTAATATTGGCACGGATGCCTCTCCCAAATTAGTGAAGATGGGAAAAGGAATAATCCCTACTAAAAGGAAAGAGTTCTTAGCCCTCATTGGAGAATTTGAGGATGTTTTTGCTTGGTTATATGGGTATTTGAAATATTACCACGGATATGACATACAACATTTTATCCCTCTCAAAGAGGGCGCAAAACCTTTTAGACAGAAACTGAGGAAGAGCAACCCTAATATTGCACCCCAAGTTTAGAAGGAGTTGCAAAAAATGGTGGAGGTAGAGATAATTGAACCTATCAGATACTTATCTTCGGTATCCAACCATGTGGTCATCTAAAAGAAGACTGGTGACATCAATTTGTGTGTTGACTTTAGGAATTTGAATCAAGCATCGCTCAAAGATAATTACCCTTTACCAAACATGGAGCATCTCCTACAAAGGGTTACGGGAGCAGAGATGATGTCTATGCTTGATGGTTTCTCATGATATAACCAAGTGTTAGTAAGAGAGGAGGATCAACTCAAGACTTCTTTCACTACCCCATGGGGAACCTATAAGTATTTACGCATTCCTTTCAGATTGACTAATGTTGGGTCTAATTTTCAACGCGCCATGGAATAAGATTTCAGGGATCTAGTAGGAACGATTATAGAGATTTACCAAGATGATATTACTACCATTTCCAAAAAGATAAGTCAACACATTCACCATATGCAGGCAATCTTTGAGAGATGTCGAGAATATGGCGTCTCTCTCAACCCCAAGAAATCAAGTTTTTGGGTATATAAAGGAAATTTATTGGGACATATCTTCTCCAAGAATGTAATTTCGATGGATCCTTCCAGAATCGAAGTAATCAAGAAGATTCATCTGCCTAACGATAAAAAATATTTACAATCCCTTTTCGGTAAAATTAATTTCATAACAAATTCATACTCGTTGAGATTGTCAAACCCCTAAATCACTTGTTGAAGTGGGACGTCCATTTTGAATGGGATGATAACAGAAAAAGGGATTTTCAACATATCAAAGAGGCTATAACTATTGCACCAGTTTTGGTGAGCCCGGCTTGGATTTTACTAAAGGCTTTATCATTTTCTCCTTTAACGACACCATCCCAGGAGTCCTTTTATAGAAAAATGATGAAGGATATGAAAAATTGATTGCTTTCATGAGAAAAGTACTCAGGGACTCATAACTAAATTATACAACTACTGAGAAACAATCTTATTCCCTTGTCAAGTCTCTCAAGCATTTCAGAACGTACATGGGGTATAGAAAGATTAAAGACTGTGTCCCTTATCTAACAGTAAAGGACGTTTTATCTCAGAATGATTTCCTTGGTTTGAGGGG
This sequence comes from Picea sitchensis, assembly GCA_010110895.2. Lineage (NCBI taxonomy): Eukaryota > Viridiplantae > Streptophyta > Pinopsida > Pinales > Pinaceae > Picea > Picea sitchensis. The sequence continues at coordinate 67,210 of SNQJ01S0115364.1, forward strand.
AAAGTGGATGTCACAAATCCAAGAGAATGACCTAGAAATAAAACCTTCTAAAATAATAAAGGGGAAAGGATTGGCCAAAATGATCACTGAAGGAAATGAAGAAGCTAACGAAGTAGGAGAAAAGGAATAGATGAATTTTGTTATAGGGGAAATCAAGAATGATGAATGGTATTCAGATATCATATATTATTTAAAGAATCTTACATGTCCTGAACATCTGGTATATCACAAAAGAAAGGCTTTGAGACTCAAATCCATGAAGTATTTCCTTACACGGGAGGGCCTTGGATGGAGAAATCATGATGGAGTGATCCTTAGATGTGTAAACAAAGAGGAAGAAAATAAGCTAATTTTTTAGCTCCATTCAGGACATTGTAGAGGTCATTTTACCGCTCACACCATTGCTCATAAAATCCTGAGGGCATAATATTATTGGCCTATTATATTTTTTGAAACACATCATTACGTTAGGTCATGCCAACCTTCTCAGTACTTTTCGGGAAAACCACGATTTACGTCCATTCCTTTAAAGCCACTAGTGGTTGAAGCACCTTTTCAACAATGTGGGTTGGACTTCATCAGTGAATTTAAGGATAACTCTAGTAATGATTATCGATGGGTCTTGTAGACTACATATTACTTCACTCGATGGGTAGAGGCCATCCCAACAAAAAAGAAACAAAAGAAGTGGTGATGAATTTCCTTGAAGAAAGGATAATCAGTGGGTTTAGTGTTCCTGCTAAGATTAACATCGACAATGCCAAGGATTTCATCTCAGTAGCCCTAAATGAATTTTGTTTCAAGTATGGGATTCTTTTATCACATTCATCAAACTACTATCCTCAGGGGAACGATTTGGCCTAGTCCAGCAATAAAAACATCATGAATATCGTGAAGAAAATTGTTGGAGAAAATAAGAAGAGTTGGGATGGAAAAATCAAGTATTCACTTTGGGAAGACCGCACAACAGTTAAAACTTCTACTGGAAAAAACCTCTCTGATTTAGTCTATGGGATGGAGGGCGATTGCCCATAAATCTTCAAATTTTGACCCTGCAACTAGCCCAAAATTACACTAATGACAAAGAAGCATTGTAGGGAAGAATCGACCAACTTGTAGAACTAGATGAGACCAGAAGAATGACTTTTGATCAAATGGAAAAGAACCAGAGAAAAATCAAAGAAAATTTTGACCCCAAGGCAAGACGAAGGGACTTCAAGAAAGGATATTTAGTCTCAATATGGAATACGAGAAGGGAGAAAGTTGGGATGAATCAGAAGTTTGAAAGTCTATGGCTAGGACCATATAAGATTGAAGAAAAATATGGGTCTGATTCATTCTATTTGTCCACCAGCAAAGGGAGGAAGATGTCATCACCAATAAATGGATCTCTTCTCAAAATTTATTTTCCAAAAGGAACTTGACCTCTTCAAGGCCCAAGCCCCGAGTAAGTAGGTAGGTCATTTGCTTTCCTTTGCATTTGCATTTACTTGCTCATGATAGTTTAGTTGCATCTACTGAAATTTGCATGTCATATCTCATTTTCCATTTTGCTCTATTTGCATTATTTCATAATTTATTTACATAATTTGCCTTTATCATATTACATGTTAGTTTAGAAATTTTTGAAAAATGCAAAACTTTCTTTTAAAAGATTAGTTGAAATTTTGAATTTTTTGATTATATGGACAAAGGGTGAGTGAGCCACCTTAGATATACATAGATTTTTGTTTCATTGTGTGTAGGCATAGGTCTTACTAGGAGATGTTGAGTTTCTCATGCACTCTATGGCGATTACATGTCCCTGAGTAGGATCTAGATGTTATCCCCCATTTCTAGGGATAACTAAAGAGATGATGTCTCAAGGCCCTCAGGTTGTAGACATGGAGTATCGAGAGGAAACCCAAAACGTAGAGTCCTTCATTCACCACTCATCACCATCTGATTGATGGCAACAACGTCCACCATACCTAGCTTGGATCACAGAGGAAAACAGGTCTCGCTTCATGAGGTAACAAGTACGGTATTGTGGTAAGTGTCATTCTAATAATTCAATCATTTGAACATGTTTCAAAGACTCCTTTCTCTATTTTGAAAACATTTTCTTTGAAATTATGTTGTTTTCCCTATTTCACCTGGGTGAGTGTCATGGTTTCCTAGTAAGTGGCCACCCTTAGGGAAAGGGTTTCTGCTAGGGGGTCTCCTTGAAAATTCATCGTACCACTCCCGCACATACTTGTCACTTTTCATGTTTTGCCCCTTTCATATCCTCATCTTTTGGGTTTTGGGGCCACAGTGACCCAAGAAGGGCTTATACCTCATTTCATGGGAAGAAGGGGATAAAGGCCCAGAGGCTTGTAACTGGAAAAAGATAAAATCCAATAATAAACCTTCTACATGCTCGCCCAGGGATCCCAATAACAATGAAATGTTTCTCAAAAAAATTGAGGGACCCCTAAAAATAACTAATTAATCAATCATGCCAACCAAGGTAGAGCATGTGTGGGATTTGTTTTTATTGCTTAGTTTAGTGCCCCACATTGTCTTCAACTTAGGAAAGCATTGTGACCAGGGTAGAGCGTATATGGGATTTGTTTTATTTCTTATTTTAGTGCCCCCATATCGTCTTCAACCTAAAAACACTCTAATAAATTAATGGCAAAGGGGCTTGGAAAAAAGATGCATTCCAGACGAAGGGCTACACATCCTCTACGAAGTCACTCATAAATGAGACAATATGAGCCCTTGTATGTCATGAATCCCCATTCCTAGAAGTCTAATCCCATCCACCTCATAACCACTACATGACTTAGAAGGGATTCCACTTTGGAAACACTCCTTGACCTAGGAAATGGTCCACCCAATATGGCACTATGACGCCCCTCCCATATATAAATTTGGAAAATTGTACAAGGTCTTTGAGCATATGTTTATTTTGAAAAGAGGGGATTTGATGCACATGTTCGGGCGGTTATTTTATTAGATATGGATTACTTGGCATGATATTGTGACTTTTGGACCCTTGGAGGGCATACTTTCTTATATTTGCATGTCCTTCACAAGAGAAATCTTGATCGTGGAGGCACAACATCACTTCGACCTTCACCTGGGGCAGGAAGCCCACAGGTTGGATGAATTTCCCCCTCTCCTTTGGACAACTTGGATAAATGTTGCCTTTGGAGGCACTTGAGTATCCCTAGGAGGTGACTCGCTAGCTTTCCCAACCTCGACGTTTGGCTTTGGAGTCATTATCCTTTTCTTCTGGGGCATGAAATCATACTTAGAAAGCTAAAGTTTGATTGTGATGGGTGATGTGATGATGACTTGGCATGTTTTGATGGAGGAAGACCCTTGCACCTTGAAGAATTGGCCTTTGGAGGCCCAATGTCTCCCTCAAATGGCTCAATGACTTGCTCACTATGCCAAAACGTCACCCCTAAAGGGCATGATGTCATCTTTTAGGGCTTGCTTCTTTTGTAAAATTAAATCATAATTTGTAAAGGGGAAAATTAGGAGGTCAGCCTCCCTAAGTTAAGTGGACAAAAAAATTTTACAAGGTCATGTATAAATAAGACCTTGTCGCTTTGATTTTGATATACAACACTCTTGAGAATTACATAAAGTTTTGTGGAAATTTTTGTCCCTCTTGGGCAAATCATACTTTCTCTCTCTTATGCTATTTTGGATGCTAATACTTGTCTCTTGTGGAAGAAGTGGTGTGCTATCTCTCTTGGATGCTTGTTCTTGCTTTGCGGTGAAATATTCTTGGTAGAAGAGGGTTTATCTTGCTATCTATTGGAATTGATAAGGAAATTTTGGCGTATTGTTGGTTTTTCTTTTCTAAATCCTTGGAGGAGTATAAAGGAATACACCCTCCACTAAGATTTATCACTTTTGTCTTGGATAACTTAACTTGCAAAGGTTGCTAGGAGGAGTAAAAAGGCTTACACCCTCCTACATTTACCTTGCTAGTTTTGTTTTCCCTAGGGAGTAAAAAGGCTTACACCCCTAGGTAGGTAACACATACAGCCCCTATAACAAGAGTCCCCATAACCCAAATGATAAGGCACTAGTCTATTTTGCATTCGTGATCTAAAATCATTGCATAGGCATACGTGAAAAATAAAGATTTTGCAATTGTCTAAGTTGGAAGTTGTTCTTCATGCTATAAGATTATTTGAGCCTCTAAGGCATCCTCTTTAGCCAAGTGATTATCTTGTTGTTATAAACTAAAAGCTACAGCCATTAGGGTAGCATAAAATCACTCTTACATTATATTTTATTACTCTTTCTACGGCTGAAAATTGCAAGTAATTAGTGTTAATTATTCTCCTCGTCAAGGGATTTCAGTTGACTATCTTGCTTGTGAATTTTAGTGGCTAGAACTTGTTGCTGTAAATTTTTCTACAGCCACAAGGATTCCCTAATATATTGATGATACCATATTTTTGCAGCCCTATTTTTCCATCAAAACTTGTGTTTAACTATTGGGATATTATTTACACTTTTAGGGCTTGATTACCCAATAATTGTTTTATTTTTTGGATGGTTAACTTTGCAGCTAGTAACATCTCTATTTGTTAATTTATATATTTCCATACTGCTGTGATTTGGGACAGCAAGCTCATCTTGTTGATCCCCATTGATTTAAGGCTTGGCTTATTCCCATTTGTCTTGTTCCGAGTAGGGTTAACATTGTTTTGCAGGTACAAAACACTTGGAAACCATCTACCCTTTCACAAGAATCTTCTCCAAGTCATTTTTCACCTCCAAGCTTGACCTATAGGGGTTTCACTTATCATCACTTCACTTTCCATCTCAATCCCCCCAAGGTCACCAAGATTCCCCCCTTGTGGTAATTTCATCATCACTAAAGCGAGGGGAGTGTATGTCTAAGGTGACAGTGGGTAGGTACTCCCATAGTTGTAACACTTCCATGGATTGGGTTGGGATTTTCCCAATGTAAAAATTGTATGATAACACACCCCAACCAGGAAAACCAACAAGAAGAGTCACACATTCATTCCTTGTATTAATTAAATCACTCACACTGCAATATATATGTATTTCATAGTTATGTTTAAACCTAATCATTAAGTTGTATTACAATGCAATGGATATATAAAACCATAGGCCAAAAACCACTTGTTATGAGGAAAATCATTCTATGGCATGGGGTAAACCACAACAGACAGAATGACTCCAGAAATAAAATCTAATCCCAAGTATGCTATATAAATTAAAATGCTAACAACACAAGATAAAGAGCCTACCTCGTCCAAACATTCGATGAAGACCACCGTTGAGCACGCAACTCAAAACTTTATACCTGCAACTTGTCCTCAACAACCAAGATATGAAAGCATATGGGGATAATATATAATGTTAGCATAATCCATTAATATTCATAACAAATACGCCCATGGAATAATAATTAAAATATTTGCAAGATATCAATTGGACGAGAAAAGAGTATTTCTATTAAAAAATGATCAACAAAAGTGTATAAGTGACAAAGTTATGTGTTGGCACATCTCGGAACCAATAAACTAAGTCCCTTCCAGCTGGGCCTCCACCACTTCAATCATCCACCAAAGGCATGTTGGAAATGTTTAACAGGTAGCATATG
>SNQJ01S0115365.1:0-16042 GCA_010110895.2 Picea sitchensis
GTTGGGATTCGGTGATGACCCCAGGAAAGTGTTTATCATGGATATCGATGGATGAGATTTTGATCGAATCCTTGGGATTGACCAGAGCATGTGATATCTTCCAGTCCTACATTTAGCTACAGATATCTCTATTATCCTTTCCTGACACTTTTATCATAGACAACAACATGAGGAGGGATAGGCAGTGGTTGAGGACATGGGGAGTGGCTAGGCCGAGGCCAACTGACATGAGTATTTTTACGACATTCAGCCTGATAGAGGTGGATCGTCATAGGCAACCAATTGAGACTTGGGGCATGATGGTGAGCATCATAGGCCAGATGATAGTAGATGAGCGCAGAGGGCTTCTGACGGTGATCAGTATGACACAGGAGCAGTTAGAGAAGATTGGAAGTGATAAACTTCCAAGTTTTTCATGGGATTCAGGGAGTTCATCTGTTTAGCAGGATGTTTCACTACGTGATGACCCAGGTTGCGCCAGAGTGCCACGTACTCCACCATGGGTTGGTTTGGAGTGAGCTTATCGGGACTTGTCCTATGGAGTGAGGTAGCTTTTCACTCTTGATCGTCATGATGGGGCTTGGAGATGGTTGGGCATGTACTCCTTCCACAGAGATGTTCTCACAGATGCAATTTCTGGACAACAGGTCCAATGGCCATAGGTACTTCAACTTGAGGATCCAGAAGTGGAGGATCCAATATACATACAGGGAGCAGTCAGACAGGGTCAGCATGGTGATCTTCGACAGAGTCTAGCATGGGATCCAGGGATTGCAGGGTTGAGCATTTCACTGACTGACAAGGACGAGTGGACCGTTGCAGAGGAAATTTGTTTTGACTGTCCATTGAGCTTCAATGTTGAGGAGAGCAGATCTCTTGAGGGTGTCTCACGGAGGTCTTACATTACCTCATTCTGGCATCAACATGCGCAATTGATGGACGCTGTGTTGATCGTGGTAGTGTCTTGGAGGATGGAATCATTCCAGGATGAGGCCATTTGTCATATACAGGAGTTTCGCGGTGTTGATATATTTCAGGATTATGCTTCCCGGGGAATTGCAGTTCATGTCTTAATATGGGACCCAGGGACTAGAGTGTGTGATAGTTCATCCTTTGATGGGGTCCACTGTATGTCCCACAGGTGGACATGGGATCCTGGTATTATACTTGAATGGATTTGGTTATTGCTTGAGGAAAAACAATATTCTAGTAGGGAGGACTGTAATGTCCCCACTTTGGGACATCATTACATTACAGAGGGTTATGATGACCAGAGTAGCCAGATGGAGGTTATAGCGAGTACATAGATTATTGAGTGGTATTTTGGGGTCCGGCTTGCATCGCTCATCCTATTTCATCATTATGATCCATTCCACACAGGTGGGCTTTGGTTTCGTTGCATTCCGACGATTTCCATGATTTTGAGTATTTTGAGCTATAAGTCAATTAAATTCACTGAAGAGGTCTTTTTGGGCACAATAATTAGAGGAACCTCTCAGTGTAATAACTCATTGGAATCGGGAGGAGAAACACTACAGGATAGGATTGTGAGAAGTGACTTTCAGTGACCAGGGAAGCCACAAGGAGAGATAAGGCGCTTTTCAGAGGTAAAAAGGTTAATTAATTAATTAAAGTGATTTAATTAATTAATTAAATATTAATAAAATGAAAGTCACTTTGAAGGGACAAGGTGAACAGGAAGTATAAAGGAGAGGTAAGGGCCTCTATTGATTCCTTCAGGTATGATTATCATTTTGATATCTGGCTTCTAGCTAGAGGGCCCATCTCTTGGGGGTTTTTAGGGTTTTGACTTAACAAACCCTAGAGGACGATTCAATGGTGAAAGATTCCACCTAGCTTGTCCCAAACTTGGTCTCGAAGATGAAATATGCTCCCACACCATTCTAGTTTGGATCTACATAAGTGCAGGAGGGTTCTACACCAGCCACAAGCACATGAAGAGAAGGAGGGCACACCATTGGGGGTTTCCAACAAGGGGGGCACACCATTCTTTGAGGGAATTTTGTTCCAAGTGATTGGAAGGGCTTCAGCAGATTCTAGCACCTGGGTTTTCATTGCAAGGGCTTGGACATTAGATCTAGTGCATTCCAAAGGAGTTTCATGTGCCATTTGATTTATTGGATGCATTGGACGAATTGGAGAGAAGGAAGCTGACAATTTTGAGATTCAGATCTATTCCGTTTGGGGGGGGGGTTATACCTCAGATATGACCCTGAGACTTCACCCAATGACTTGTAGTGTCTCGATCTATCTTTCTAGCAAGTTTCAGGGCATTTGGAGGCTTCCTTCATCAGGGCCGAATTATTGGGCACACTTAGGGTTTCAGGAGGGCATAGCTACTTTGGAGGATTCAACATTTGGAGGTGTTATCCATATCATTTTGGATTGAGACTTCAGGAGGGGGATCCTATCACCCCAATCTATCATTTGGTTGATTTTGGACTCATTTGGAGGCTTTCTTCAGTTGGGCAGAATTATTGAGGGTTTCAGTCCTCCAACAAGGCGTGGCCTTTCCGGTTGAGAGTTTGATCTTGCATACGGCCTAGATATCTACTTATATTCAGTCTTCCTCATGTATCCAGCCTTTGGAGGCTTATAGTATCTTCATGGAGCATTTTGTAGCAGCTTCTATTGTCTTTATTGGAGCCATCTGTTGAGCATTACAGATCAACCTCTTCATTGTAGCAGGTTCTTCTATTTATGAATAAAATCAGATCTGAGATGTTTTGGCTTGTCTATCATATTTTTGATCTTGCATATGGTTGAGGTATGTTCCATTACAATATCTTCTTGTTTATTTCTGCAACACACATATAAACCATCAGTAAAACCCTAAGCGTAACCTAAAGGATCACTGTAAGAAAAGTGTTTGACGAAATACCTTAACCAATAAAAGTTTAAAAAGACACCCAAAACCGTGATGTTCCTGGCATAATGGCTTGGGAACATTACTAGTTAACAGTGCAAGTAATCCAGTCTGGACATAACTTGTTAAGGAAGAACCTGGATTTCTACCCATCTACCAAAGTTTTCTGTAAGAAGATGATGTCAAGGGAATGACAGGTGAGTAGTCTTCTGAATGCGGAGGTTTTTAGGGGCCCTCCTACCCCTCTAATATTGAGGGAGAGTATGATCATTATTTGGCACATGCTAGGGATTTGATGCCTCTAAGCGCCCCAATGTCAGTTGATTGTGAAGGAGAAACAGTGTTGGAAGATAGGTTATGCCCCTCTTTGTGCCAGACACTTCTTGTTTTAATAGGTGAGTGAACAAATCCAAATCCTCTGAACCAAGTGTGCTCTTGTTATTGAACTAGTTCAATATTTGTTGAATGATCCGAGGTCCCCTCTACAGGAAGTGTCTTGTGTATCGACTTCTCCAAGTATGCTTACAAGGGGATGGGTGAGAGGACTTCTTTGTATGAGGGGAGAAGTGAATCCAACATGTCAGTGAAAGAGTTTTCCCCTGGCTAAGATTCACTGGTGCCCGACAAGTAATGTAAAGAGTCTTGTATAGTGGTCACAAAGTCGTGGCGCTCAAACTCCATATAAGTAATGAAGGTCAAGTCCGGAGTGATTACCCTTGACGTAGAGTCCCTGGTAGTGTCAAAAGTCAAAGGAGCAGTGGTTTGGGGGATTGTGCTAAGGGAGGTAGGAATAATGTGTGTTTCTAGTGGGCAAATTGGGCTGGATAAAGCAAGTGTAGTATGTGTGTCTAGGGTAGGAATTGAATGAGGGAGAGCGGGTCAAGTGAGTGTATCTTGATAAGGGAGTGAAAGGGAGTTGTCTGTGCTGGTGGTAAGGGGGCGGGGGTATCATAGTATGGAAGGGATGCTTTTCGAGAGTGCAGGTGGAGTGGTGTTGTGGGGGATTTACCGGGCAGAGCTTAGGTTGTAAGAGGTCGGGCCGGGATGAGGAGGCACCGAGCATCCGAGAAGAAGCCGAGTCCAGAAAGTTTACTTCACAGGAGGATAGTGAGTTGAAAAGAGAAGGGCATATGGATTTGAGCTTACCAGTGATTGTGCCAGTATCAACTATGTATCCAGAGACCAGAAGGTTCAGATAGAATGGATGAGAATTTGTAATCGAAGAGTCCATCTTGTTGGCCAGGTCGAGCATGGTTTCCTCAGATTGTTCCTCTTCAAAGTGATCTGTGCAAACATTTCTAAGGTGGCTCGTTTTTCTGCAAAGTGTGCATCTGAAAGGGATGCCAAGATAGTCCAAATTTTGTCTCATGAGATGACCTCTCCATTCAATGTCGATAGTCTCTAAGAGTTCATCGTGTATATCAATCTCCATCATGACTTTTTCCATCTTCTTTTCTGAGCTTTGAAGTGACAGAGGCTCAACACATATGAAGCGACCCAAAGTGTTGCCAATGGAATCAAGTTCTTTTTAGTTCCAGAAATGTAATGGGAGTCCTGGGAGGAGGAACCATAAATGCCTTTGTTTGAAGTAGTCCTGTGAAGGGTCGAAGCTAGTCCACCAGCGTTTGAGCATAAGGCTACCACCGTCCAAAGTCGAGAGGCACTCAAGAATGTAGGAGGAGTCCGCTAGTGATTTAAACCGAAAGCAAAGCCATCCACGAGTCAGATGGGTGATCTCCAGGTCATATCCCAACAATGGTCGCTAGGTTGTATGCACCGAAGGAGTGAGTTCAGATCAACAAAGATGCTTATAGGAGATCCGGCCCACTAATGCACAGAGACTGAGGGAGACAAAGTCCTCTAAACCAATATCATCACCTAGCACCATTTTTCTTTTTGTTTTTTTTTTAGCCCAGGGTCTAGTCTGTGTTTTTAAAGCTCCGATAGAACTGACACCAGTCGGGCAGTAGTGTGTAGGCTGACGAGCAGTTCTCCTTTGAGCAGCCAGAGTTATACCTCTATGTAGGATAGGAGGGGAAAAAAGTGCAGACAGTAAGGAGGGATGTGGTTCAAAGACTATGTGTGTTGAGATCGAGGGTGAAATCGAGTGGGACAGGTTAGTCAAGGAGGGTGTATGAGTAATGGGTTTTGAAAGTGTAGAGTTCGGTGGGTGTGGTTGGTAGGGTGAAGGGGAAAATGTGGGAATCAAGGGGTCAGTGGAGGAGGGACAAAATAGGGAGGGTCCAATCTGGAAAGGAGCAGTATGTGCTCGAGTTGCTAGTTCGTCCGTCATGGAGAAGAGGGTCTCACTGATCCAGAGGGCCTCGTTAGCAGCGCCCATTAGCGCGTTGACATCTCTCTCCGACATTGTGAGATTCGAGGAAGAGTAGTGTCTCTGGGATGCTTGACAAAGAGTGGCAGAGTGTTAAAGAGGCGGGGGGAAGAATGCAGAGTGATCAGACTAAAAAATGTAAGGGGTATGTGCGGAATGCAGTGATATGAGAGTAAAGAGGAGGATGGTCGCAAGATGAAAAACATGGTCTGTAGGTCTAGCCGGGAGTGGAAGCTTCTAGACTAGCAGTGGTAGAGATGCTTCAGGGTGGTGTGTAGCAGGTATGGGTTGCTACCTGATTCGTCCATGGCCGTCGGTGCGTAGCACCATTTGGGCAACACCCAAGCTATCATGGGCTATATGAAGGAAACATATGCTAAGGGTGTCAAAACTGATAAAAAACAATCGAAGGACTATGGAAATAATAATTTTGATAATGAAACTTCTTCATGAACTTTATATCAATATAATATGCAAGTATACTTTGCAAAAACACCTCACTATGGTACATGTGTAACCAAATCATGGTGCTAACATGTATTACATTGATATCATGAGATGCTTAAAAGGGTTATGAAGTACATTGAACAAGTTCAAGATTTGGAACTCAACAAGAGATCACAAATATTCATATACTTTGCATAATAATGAAAATTAAAATTTATTATATAATTTTTTAATATTAAAAAAATCTATGAAAATTAAAATTTATTATATAATTTTTTAATATTAAAAAAAAATCATTATATTAATATAAGAAATCAAATATACATAACTGACTTCTAGACTATATAATTTTTTAATATTTATAAAATAAAATTTATTATATAATTTTAATATTAAAAAAAATCTATGAAAATTAAAATTTATTATATAATTCTTTTATTAAAAAAAAAATCATTATATTAATATAAGAAATCAAATATACATAACTCAATTTCTAGGACTATATAAATTTTTAATATTTTATAAAATAATAATATCTTATATACCTTACAATTCATATAAATATGAAATTATAAAACACAAACCTAAGTTCATGAGAAGAAGAAAACAGTAATTCTCCCCTGTTGTATTAAATTTTATTTTATTAACCATACTGCATGTGTATGATGATAAGAAAACCCTACCTTATTATTCATAATCGGGCCTTAGTGAGGTCTATCCATATGACCATACCTGTTTTTAGGCGATGATAGCAAACCCTACCTACTACCTGTAAAACCTAAAAAGATTCCTGTAAACTAACTACTTTCTAATTTTCACGCTTAAATTAATCTTCACACTGCCATCGATTACTGTAGTAATTTGTTTCATCGCTCCTTCCCTTCTCATGCGAAATGATGATGATAATATGGAACGGTGATAACTAATCATTCTTACTATCGTACAAGTATTCTCATACACTGTGACATTTTACTCTCAAATCCTATATAACATTCTCCACCTTTTGCACCTTAAATAAAGTCACCCCATCCACAACTCCACTAAAAGTGTGGGTTGTCATGTAATCTCTTATCAACACTGCGGTTTTGAATAATCAAGAAATTGGGTAAAAGTCTTAGGCATAACTGTGGATTTGTTTCAGAAAAAATCGCACAGAATTTGGAAGAAGTTTTTGAGTTGTTAAAGGGCTGTGGTTTGACCACACCTGTCCAGATTCGAAGGGTGGTTATTTGCAACCCTTGGTTTTTGTTTTGTAGCATTGAAACAAACATACAATCTAAGCTCACTCTCCTTGGGACTTTCATGAAGGAAGAGGATATCCTCAAACTAGTTATAAGGGATGCACAGAGATTTAATTCCAGAGGATGTGGATTAAATCCATAACTTACTCTTCATGCAAAGTTGGAGTGCGTTGAGGGTCAAGCATTATCGTGAGTTAATCACACCACCTGCTTAATTTTCACCTCTCGGAGTGGAAAAGGTTTTGGAGTCGCTTAAACAGCCGAGGATCCTAAATGTATGGGATCAAAAAGGTTCACACATGATGTGTGATTATTTTGGGTGTAGGAAAAGAAAACATAGGAACGCAGATTGCAAAGTTGTTTGATAAATTTTGTTCTAGTACAAGTTTCGAATTATTGAGATTTCCAAGTGGGCCGCTCTCATTCTTGGGTATTCAGAGGAAAATGTGAAGCATCATGTGGATTTTCCTCGGGTCAACTGGTAGGTTTCCATCGGATTGTCTCATAAGAATCCAAATTTTGTTTGATACTTGAGAAGAGGATTATCTCCTGTGTACAGTAATTGGAGGTACTAGTCCAATGCTAAAGTGTTGAAACAGAGTTGATTGGTCCCTCGTATATCTATCGCATGTGTTCTTGAGAAATATGTTACCAAGAACTCCACTCCCTCAATCTCAATGGATATCTACCATAGTAGGAAAAGTTGATTATTAACATGAGACGAACACCCTACTCATGTTTCTCTCACAGAACTCTTTAATGAACATGCTCTTAATTTGTTTGATGAAATGGTCCATTGCAATGTAATCTACAATATCATATGCATTTTGTCCGTAAACTTGTTTTTAATCCAATTTATATCTATATATCTATATATGCATTTCCTTTGTCTAGGAAAATGTGGTTTCGTCCATTACCCTTGTCTATCTATATATTTATATTAGCACTTATTGGTAGTTCCTTGTTATCCTTATTATTGTACAGGGTTTCTGATCCTTATTATTATAACTTATTGGTAGTTCCTTGGTACACATTTATTCATTTGTCTATATATGATTTTGTCCGTAAAACCCGCTTAAATCCACTCTATATCTATATATGTATCTTGTCTAGAAAAAATGTGGTTTCGGGTCCATTACCCTCATTTCATCTATATATCTATATTGAAGCACCCTATCGTAAATTCTTTTGTTATCCTACTATTGTACAGGTTCTGATCCTTATTATTATAACTTATCGGTAGTTCCTTGGTACACATTTCTTCATTTGTCTATATATGCATTTTGTCCAGAAAACCTGTTTTCTAATCCACTTATATCTATATATGCATTTTGTCTAGAAAACAGGGTTTCTGGTCCATTACCCTTGTCTATCTATATATTTATATTAGCACTTATTGGTAGTTCCTTGTTATCCTTATTAAGGTACAGGGTTTCTAATCCTTATTATAACTTATTGGTAGTTCCTTGGTACACATTTCTTCATTTGTCTATATATGCATTTTGTCTAGAAAACAGGGTTTCTGGTCCATTACCCTGGTCTATTACCCTTGTCTATCTATATGTCTATATTGCTAGTTCCTTGTTATCCTTATTATTATTGTTTAGAAAACAGGGTTTCTAATCCTTATTATTATAACTTAAATTACCCTTGTCTATTACCCTTGTCTATCTATATGTCTATATTGCTAGTTCCTTGTTATCCTTATTATTATTGTTTAGAAAACAGGGTTTCTGATCCTTATTATTATAACTTATTGGTGGTTTCTTGGTACACATTTCTTCATTTGCAGGTCTCAAACCCAAGCCAAGTAGTTCAAATGATATAATATTTTGAAACTGTTTGTGTATCCTTGGGCCGATCTGAATGCCTTGCGTACTTAGTAGGGCTACTTCTTTATGTAACGGTGACACCGCGGAAAAACTGGGATACTGAAGAAACCCATTTTATTTAGTGATCTGTGCACGTATGCCTGCTATCATAGTAATCAGAGCTGTCTGTGCAGTTTTGAACGATTATTAAGTAGTCGTGGTTGAGGGATTAGATCTTTCTAGAGCTGGCCTTTGTGCTCAAGTTTGTTTGGATGAATGAATGTTTGCATGTGTTGGGGTATGTTTGTTTTCATATTATTGTTTTAGTACAGTTTGAGTGATTTTAATGGTTAAGAACATGTGTTTCTTCTTAAAAGGTTACAGGTTTAAATCCAAAGAAAGTAGGTAGAGTATGTACACCTTTATAGACTTTATAGACTTTAACAGTCAAATCCTTGAACTGAGGGGATCTCTTGTCCCACAAACAAGAAAATGTCATACACCAATTTGATGTTTGACTTAATCTTGACCTTAAAATTAAATTATTAATATATAATGTAGAGTTTCTATTTTCCATGGATTTCAAAATATATAGTGTAAAGTTTCTATTTTTCATGGATTTCAAAACACCCTTAGAATATTGTGGCCCCAGTTATTATTATTTAAGCCTCACAATTGTTGAGTGCTATCAATCAGTTCAATCTCTTTGAGTATTCAGAGTTATTAGAGAGCTTAGGATCGATCTCATTCCAAGCCCTGCCACTTTGAATAAGAATTCCAAGCAATCAGTCTTATATAAATAATAATTGCTATCTATCCTTGCCATGGCTTCAATTTATACCAGTGTTTTAGTCTTTTTTCAGAGATATTTTTTTGTTTAATTTTATTCGAAATTCGGTAAAAAATGGTTGGATCTGTAGATTTGAGTGACTAAAGAGAAATTGTTGGATCTATAGATTTGAGTGACTAAGTTTGTATGATCCGAGTACTCCAGAGTTTTTTCAGCATGCTGAACCCATTTATACATTCAAAAATGCAATTTAAGTAACAAAAAATTGAGATTTCGTCCAAATTTATATCTCCAAATTCCAACAAAAAAAAAACTAAACAACTTCATTATCTAATATAATAGCACCACCTCAACTAAAATAATGCTTTGATTGGGTAATGGAATTGTAGAAAAACAACCCCTACATTATTTAAGGCATTTTTCCCTACCCTATTATTAAATAATTTAAGAAATCTGTATCCCCCTAATATATTAAATAAGGGCAAGTAAATGATTAAAAAGGAGGATTTGCTATTATGCCACATGTTCTTACCCACCGGAATCAATGAGGAAGGGATTGGACCTATTGAGATTACACCCCGCAGACTTGCTTAATAATAATAGAGGCTAGCTCAAAAATAAAGTTTCTATTTTCAATGAATCTCCAAAAAAATCACTCTAAAGTTTCTATTTTCAATGAATCTCCAAAAAAATCACTCTAGCAAATGTTGTTTTTGGTTCATGTCGTCAAACATGGTTGAAATGGGTTGTTGACCACCTTTTCAAGGGATTATTGATGTAACATGAAGTACGATATTGTAATTTTTCATTTTCTATATGAATATCATTATTCATATACTATGATCTTTATTCACAACATTTTTATTTATGTGGAAATGTAAGAGATTTTCATATTACATTAGGAAAATTGCATGATATAGATTTTTTTTGTTGTAAGGCATAGTTTTTTCACGATGATAATAGGATGAAGTTTGACTTGTATTTTTGGCCATTGTAACCTTCAACAAACATGCTAAATGCCCTTACAACACACTAAACTAAAAATAGAAACATAAATCCCACAATACCCTTACAACACACTAAACCAAAAATCCCCTAATGCCCTTACAACACACTAAGTCTCATCAACCTCGTCTTCTTCTACTAACATTGGTGATCAGCCTTGGAATTTGATGTTCCATATAACATTTTTTGGTTTCAAGGCTTATTTGATAGGACCCTTCAAATTTAAAATGTGATTGATTAAACTAATAAAATCATCAATTTGACGTTTATTTTTCTGAGGTAATATCTCACTTTTTTGAGGTAATATCTCACGAGAAATCCCCAAGTACTTCCCCACTTCGTGGATGGTAAACTAGGTAAACTGTCGACCCTAATGTCCATAAAAAATCTAACCCCAAAAGAGAACAAGAGAAACATATACTAAGAGAGTCCAACACTAATAAAAATCAAACTATCATGGACTATACAAAGGAAACATATGTTAAGAGAACACCCAAGCTATCATGGGCTATACGAAGGAAACATATACTAAGGGAGTCCAACACTAATAAAAATCAAGCCAAGGACTCTCGAAATAATCTTCTTCATGAACATTATATCAAGTATAATCTACAATGCAGAGGTTATTCTTTGCAAAACACGTGACTCTGATAAATGTGTAACCCAATCATGTTGCTAAAATGTATTTTTTTGATATCATGAGATGCTTAAAATGGTTATGAAGTCATTTAAACAAATTCAAAATTTGGAACTCAACAAGAGAGCACAAATTTTCATATACTTTGCATAATAATGAAAATTAAAATTTATTATATAAATTTTTAATATTTAAAAAAAAATATTATATTAATATTTTAAGAAAAAATCAAATATACATAACTGACTTCTAGACTATATAATTTTTTAACATTTATAAAATAATAATATCTTATATACCTTACCATTCATATAAATGTAAAATTATAAAACACAAACTTAAGTTCATGAGAAGAAAACATACTCGTCTTAAGCGTTGTATTAAATTTATTTTATTAAGCTTGGCTTTTTGAGTTTTCTCTTATTAAAAATGTAAAGCTTAGTGAGGTCTATCCATATGACCATACTATATGTGTAGGCGTATGATAACAAACCCTAGCCAGTCACCAAACCAAACCCTAGCCAATCACCAAAACCTAAAAATTTTCAAACCAAACCTTAGCCACTCACCAAAACCTAAAAATTTCCTAACCAATCACCGTCGCATAGCCGTTCCCAAACAATAGAAAACCCTACTCTCTGACCAAACCGATGTTTTCTCTACGCTTTGCAGCCTTTTGCGACCTTCACACCCTGCAACTATCGATTACCAGGTAATTGCTTCTTATCTTCTCCTTCCTTCTGCACATATATGACGATATGGAAACGGGTGATAACTAATCACTTACCATTATCAAAGGCAATGCTTCCTCATACACATGCATTTACTCTCAAATCCCATATAACATTCTCCAATTTCTGCACCCAAATATCAGCCCCATCCACAACTCCACCAGGCAGGGGGATTGTCACAGAATTTCTTATCAACAATTGCTGTTTAACACCTGAAGAAATTGCAAAAGCCTTTAAGCATGWCGAGRATTTGCTTCGTCAAAAATCGTGCCGGAATCTGAAAGAAGTTTTGGAGTTGTTAAAAGGCTGTGGTTTGACCACACCTGCCCAGATTCGACGGGTGGTTATTTGCAACCCTTGCTTTTTGTTTCTTAGCGCTGAAAAAAACATACAGTCTAAGCTCAGCCTCCTCAGGACTTTCATGAAGGAAGAGGATATCGCCAAACTAGTTATAAATGATGCACGGATATTTAATCGCAGAGAGGATAGGCTTAAATCCGCAATCTCACTCTTGCGAAAATTGTGTGTTGAGGGTCAAGCATTATCAGAGCTAATCGCCACTCAGCCTCGTTTACTCTCGRCTCCGGAGGAAAAGGTTTTGGAGTCGTTTAAACAGGCCGAGGATCTCGGGTGTCAGAAGGGATCAAAAATGTTTGCTGCTGTTTTGCGTAATATTTTGGGTGTAGGGAAAGAAAAGATAGAACGAAGATTGCAGTGTTTGAGCAGTTGTTTCTCAGAAAAGCAAGTTTCGGAATTATTGAGACGGTGGCCGTTGATTCTGGGGTATTCAGAGGAAAATGTGAAGCATCATGTGGATTTTCTGGTCAAATCTGTGGGGTTTCCATTGGATTGTCTAGTTAAGAATCCAGCTCTGTTTGGATGCAGTTTGGAGAAGAGAATTATTCCTAGGTACAGAGTAATGGAGGCATTGAAGTCCAGGCAAGTGTTGAAAACAGAGTTGATTGGTCCTAATATATTTTACTGCACAGAAAAACGCTTCTTGGAGAAATATGTTAATAAGAACGCTGACTCCTCAATTCTGCTGGATATTTACCATAGTAGGAAAGTTGATTATTAACAAGGAGACTCAGTGCATTTGGAGCTGCCTCTGATTGTATAGTCGTCTCATCATCAAAAACCTCTCTCATCTTTGTAAAAACTAAACTTATTGTATCGATGCAGTTTATTGACAATTTTCGATGCAGTTTATTGACAATTTTCGTTCTTAAAAACTAAAAACCTCTGATTGTATCGATGCAGTTTATTTACAATTTTCGTTCTTAAAATATTGAGGGATTTTATTCATGCTGTTAATAATCTACAATGTCTACTTCATTTGTTTGATGAAATGGTCCATTACCCTTCCTTAATCTATATATGCAATCTATCTTGGTTCATTACCCTTGTCTATCTATATATGCATTTTGTCTAGAAAACAGAGTTTCTCATCCATATTAGCATTTATTGGTAGCAATTATTATTATTTAACCTAAGCAATTGTTGAGGGCTAAGTTTTTAAAATCTCTATTGATCAGTTGAATCAATCTCTAGTATTCAAAGTTCTTAGAAATTTCATACAACAAAAATACAAAGTTCTTAGAAATTTCATACAACAAAAATACAAAGTTCTTAGAAATTTCATACAACAAAAAATACAATTGAAACAACTGAAAATTGCAATTTCATCTAAATTTATATAAATTTAGATTCTTATGAAAAAAACTAGACAATGCCATTATATAATTAGGAGCCCACCTCAACTAAAGTAGTGCTTTGAAAAGCACCCCACACCCTATTATTAAATAATTTAAGAAATCTGTATCCCCCTAATATTAATAAGGCAAGTAAATGATTAGAAACGAGGATTTGCTATTAATAAGGGCAAGTAAATGATTAGAAACGAGGATTTGCTATTAATAAGGGCAAGTAAATGATTAGAAAGGAGGATTTGTTAGAAAGGAAGAATCGAGGAAAAAGGGATTGGACCTATCCAGATTAATAAAATTTGCTGCAATTTTATTTTTTGGACCTTTTATTCACAACATTTTTCTTCCCGTGGAAATGTAAGAGATTTTCGTATTACATTCTTGAAGGAATTATTGATGTAACATGAAGTACAATATTGTCATTTTTCATTTGCTCTATGAATATGAATATATGGTGACCTTTTATTCACAACATTTTTCTTCCCATGGAAATTTAAGAGATTTTCATATTACATTAGGAAAATTGTATGATATATAAAAACTACTTCCAAAGCATAGTCTTTTTACAATGATGACAGGTTGAAGTTTGGTCTGTCTTTTTGGCCATTATAACCTTGAGCAAACATGCCAAATGACCTTACAACACACTAAACCAAAAATCCCGTAATGCCCTTATATCACACTAAGTTTCATCAACCTTGTCTTCTTCTACTAATATTGGTGATCAGCCTTGGAATTTGACATTCCACCATTTTTTTTTTTCGTTTTCGGACCCTTCAAATTTAAAACATAATGGATTAAAATCATAAAATCATAAATTTGATGTTTATACATGGTGGTAGCCTGACAAAATTATTTATAATTGTAGTATTGGCAATCGGGCTTGGGCCACATGCAACAATGTATACCTACATCAGATTTTGTAATACAATGCTACATGCCACAATTAAGTCATATTGCGTAAGGTGTACCTACTTTATGAAAAATCTCTTCGATTCCTTTCATGTGTTCCTATATCTAGTGATAGAGAGTAATATTCATTAATATTATA
This sequence comes from Picea sitchensis, assembly GCA_010110895.2. NCBI lineage: Eukaryota > Viridiplantae > Streptophyta > Pinopsida > Pinales > Pinaceae > Picea > Picea sitchensis. The sequence goes on from SNQJ01S0115365.1 coordinate 14,639, forward strand.
AAGTGTGTCGGTTGTGCAGAGATGCAACATATAAATATCTCTCCAATATGCATGTTGTTGTAGTTTTCGCTGCAAAATTCTTGCAAAGGTTTGTAAAAATTTTGAGATTATGGTAGGTCCATGATGGTAGACTCTGCAAGGGAAAGCTTGCTTCTAGGTTCTGTAAAGGAGCATTGCAGCTAGTGTAGAAGTTACTATCATTGTGTATAGGATTAATGCCAACAAATATTAATATTCATGGTCGTACAAAACTTGAAAGGATTAAAGAATTGCTTGCTTGATTAAAAGAAAAATCTAAGAGAACTCTGATACCACTAAATGACATTGTCAAATGCAAAATGTAATTCGCCATGCTCTGATAAAGCAAATTCACCGTGTTCGAGCAAGAAACCAATATTCCACTATTGGTCTTGATCTCTCTATGCAAACATTCAGATATGTTGGCGTGAGAATCATCGACTTAATAAGTGCCAATAAATAGCATTACCATTGAGAACACCTATCATGGAACAAAAATAAGAACGATAACAAGAAAAATGGTGAAGGCCTAGTTATAAATTCCCCAGATTTCAGATTTCATTGCATGTCAAGGTCGCAAATAATAATGGCATTGTGTACTACATTTCATCTGAAGATAAAGTATCGGTGGATATTAGAAATGAAGGAAAGTTGGATCTTGCAATGTCAAACAACATGAAAGGTTGAAAGGTCACGTGAAAAATCAACAAATTGGTAGAGGTTGATTCTCTACAATAAATTATGTTTCCTAATCCATGGCATAACCATTATTTCATCACAAAAGTTCGGATTATGCATTCCATTGCAATGGAATCCTAAAAATAAAAGATAATTGTATTTATTGGATTATCCTATAATTTGTAAAATATATTTCATAGCATTTGCCCACAAACTTAATTAGTTGTTATCAATGATTTTTTAACATTTGGGTAATGGATTTTTCTTGCATTTTTATTTGTTGCAATTTCAATATGGGACTATTCTCTTTACATTCAAAATAGTCAATGAATGAACATTACACTACAGTATAAAACATATATTATGTGATATTTTTCTATGCATATTATTTATTGAATTATTTTTTCAACAAAAAAATATTTTATTGTTTCAATAGTTATATGGCAATCATATGTTTTTATCATGATCTATTATTAGCTATTTGTTTATGTACCGAAGGTCACTAACTCTTTCCTAACTTAGCCTACCCCGACATGTGATTTCTTTATGTGATTTTACCCTTCGCATACCAAAGCTAATTGTGAGATTACAATTAATAATATTTAGAAGTTATATAATAAGATGTTTGATGTTTGTTAAATTAACAAGATTTTAAGGAAATATATGCAAGCATGTTTGAAGGAGCTCATGAGGATAGTGCTTATACTC
>SNQJ01S0115366.1:0-28051 GCA_010110895.2 Picea sitchensis
GTGTTTCATGGAAACCTACACAGGAGATCTAGCTAAAGCAAGTACAAACAAAGATTATCAAGAAAGGAAGAGAGATTCAATATGGAAGAATGAGAAAATATATTCACACTACTCCAATGAGCTGATGATTGATACATAGATCACGATCAATATGATACAATGAATAAGTGGAATACAATCATATATAGGGCAAAACATTCCATAATTAAGAAAAGGAATCAAGCAATTAGCTTTCCTTAGGAATGCATGCATGCATAATAGTGATGGTAAAAATAGAAAGTCTAAAAATATAACTAGTCAGTTAACTCCCAATGAACTAGTGTTACTCCCACTGAACTAGTGTGTCGAAAATATAAATTTCTCCAACATGAATTTCTAGTGGGTGGGTGGCAGAAGTTGGTATCGGAATTGAAAAATTCACATATATAATGATTAGATCTATATCCCTCTCTAAAAGCAACGTTCAGTTTGGGGTGCGTAAATGAAATCCCTATTCTCAATCATAGTATCCCGTCTGAAGAATAAAACGTCTCACCGAGCAAAGAAGAAACAATGAGATCTTAAATGCATCATATCTCCCCTGGATGGAATATAATAGAAAGGTTGGTCGTTTATTCAACATCTAGAAAGCTGGGTGGGTGAGAATAATTAAATTGATGATTTTCAAGTTTCATTAGGTTTGTAGGGCCTTGCCCCTACTACTCACGAGAGGAGGTGGTTTAAAAGAAGTATCGACCCTATTTTGACATTTCCCATCCACGAAACAATGAGAATGAGAACTTGGAAGCATTACGAGGGTTCTAGTCTACGTTTAGTCACTTAAACTGGGAGTCAAGGTCGTACTTATCCGCGATGAACCAATATCCCTTTCTTTTGAAGGTTTCTTCTAGAGTATGGGAGAAGAAAAGGATATATGGTAAGGTCTATCATGTAGAAACGTCGGAGTTACTCAAAACATGACAAATGGAGTTGGATTCGAAAAGATTGGATAGATTGTTAATTGATAGTCAGGATCATAAGTGCTAATGATGTTAATGAATTTGGTGAACCACTTGAGCATTCTTTCCCATGCCACGGGTTTCGGGAATGGGTGACCTTGAGAAGACATGGTTAGCCCGAACAAACATGGGCAGCGGGAAAACAACCAACTGTTGGATGACCCAAATTGTCCTTCTCCGCTCAAGGGGGTTGTTAGGCATAACACATAGGATCGAGATCGGGATTCAGGTTCACATGGAGGACATAGCCCCGGTATTCACAGTCATTATCACCTCGATATTTCTATTTCTAGGTCCTATGGTTGCTCCAATGGGTGATTTCGTCCAGTTTGGGTTGGAGGAATCTGAATAAACCTTCCTTTCCTAGAGATTTGAGGGAGCAGAAGAAACAAGATCTAGTGACGATCCCGAAATAGAGGGAATCATCCGTAGCTATCTCACCAATCGGTGTAGCACGTTTGATAGGTCAGTCATTAGTTCAGGATCGAATAAGCTCTACCCATAGAAAGCCATAGTACTAAATCCACTTGAGAGAAGGGATCACAAAATGAAATGATTGGGAAACATTCCTTATTTACTACTCCGTGGGGAACTTTCATGTATGATAAAATTCCATTTGGTTTGATGAATGCATGGGATACTTTCCAAAGAACGATGGATACAACTTTCATCGGTGAGAGATATAAATTTGTTGTTATTTACTTAAATGATCTAACCGTCTTCTCTAATTCTGATGCATAACATCTGGTTCATCTCAAAAAAACCTTCGAGAAATGCAAAAAATTTGGTTTGTCTCTTAACCTTAAGAAGTCACATTTTTCTATGCAAGAAGGCAAGCTTCTGGGTCATATAGTCTTGAAGGATGGAATCAAGGTCAACCCTAAGCGAGTCGAGGCTATTGACATGATAAACATTCCTATAAATAAGAAAGAAATCCAGTCTTTTTTAGGAAAGATAATTTTTTTGAGAACATTTATCCGTAACTTCGCTGAAATTGTCAAACTAATTATAGATATGTTGAAGAAAGACAATGAAATGAAATGGACCGCCAAAGCTAAAGCATCATTCGAGTGGGTTAAGAAAGATATAAGTGAAGCGCCGGTGTTAGCTAGTCCAAACTATACTAAGGAATTCCTGATCTTTTCTTTTGCATCTGAACATACTATCACAACGATACTCCTGCAAAATAACGAAGAAGGTTTCGAGCAACTGATAGCCTTTTTCAGTAAAAGTATCAGAGATGCCGAATTAAAATATGAAATACTGGAAAAACAAGCTTACGCAATGGTGAAAGCTCTCAAATCTTTTAGGACATATGTATTGCATTACAGGATAATCGCTTATGTGCCAACAAGCGTTGTCAAAGATATCTTGGTACAACTGGACAATGATGGTAAAAGAGGTCGGTGGTTAGCTAAAGTTCAGGAATTCAATCTTGAAGTAAAACCGACTAAGCTGGTCAAAGGTTAGGGCCTGGTGAAATTGTTAGCATAATCAAATTTTAGGGCACTCGGGATAAACCCCCTAGAATCACACGAATATATCCCAGATATAGAGGAACTTCATGATCAAACCCCTACATTCCATATCAAAGATAAATTTTATCCCTATGATTTGTATCGCGATATTGTTTCATACCTCCTCACCCTTCAGTGCCCAGGTGACATGACTCCATCCAAAGCGAGAACGATGAAGTAACACTCAGTTAAATATTGTATTATTGAAGGTCAATTGTAATGGAAAGATCCTCTAGGTTTCTTGCTATGTTGTTTAACAGAACCTGAAACCGAGAATGTCATAAATGAATTTCACGAAGGAGTGTGTGGAGGGCATCACTCTTGGAGGGAAACGACCTACAATATTCTAAGAGCTGGATATTATTGGCCAAAGTTATTTACTGATGTGAATGCCAAGCTCAAAGCCTGCAACCCTTGCCAACTGATCTATGGTAAGCAAAATCTCCCTGCAGTACCTTTAGTCCCAGTCAAAACAGAGGCTCCCTTTCAACAATGGGGTATGGACTTCATCGAAGAAATCCACTCACAGTCAAGCGCCCCACATAAATGGATTTTAACTGCTACCGATTATTTCACGAAATGGGTTGAAGCCATTCCAACTCAGAATGCCATTGATTCGGTGGTAATAAACTTCTTGGTAGAGAACATCCTATCGAGATTTCGATTCCCTCGAAAAATAGTCACGGACAACGCCCAAGCCTTCAAATCTATGGCAATGGTAAATTTTCGTCAAAAATATAACATTGTGCTAGGAAATTCTACATCTTATTATTCTAAGCGAAATGGGTTGGTTGAATCATCCAACAAGAGTTTGATGAGTATAATAAAAAAAGTGTTGACATAAAATAAGAAGGCTTGGCACATTCACCTGAAGTATGCCTTATGGGCGAACCAAATCGACACCAAGAAATCAATAGGTATGTCTCCTTTTCAAATGGTTTATGGTACTGACGTTGTCCTTCCCATCAATCTCACTCTTCCTGTGATGAAATTGTGGCAAGACGCAAAATAGGAGCCAAATGACGTTACAAGGAGGATAAATCAAATAATCGAAGTCCAACAAAACATGGCCGAAGTAGATGAAAAGCTTCAGAAGTACCAAGATAATATGAAATCCATCTTTGATAAAAAAAGATAAAGGCATGGAGTTTCTTCATGGTGATCTATTTTTAAAATGGGATGCTAGAAAATAAGATGCAGGAAAACATGACAAGTTCGATCATCTCTGGTTCAGACCATTCAGGATTGTAGCTACAGAGGGAAAAAATTCCTTCCTACTGGAAAATCTCGACAGAAATTTTTTGATGCCCCTATCAACGGGCACTATCTAAAACATTTTATGCAATAATCATGTTTCACATTGCCAATGTGTATACCGGTTTTGGTTTCCTTTTTTAATTTGCAAGCTTATTTGCTTTCGTAGATTATCTAAATTTTACTTTTTCGTTGTAAACAAACCAAGTTTTAATCGATATCATAAAAGAAAAACATAAAATATCTGTACTGCATATCATTTCTATCCTGCAAAATTTTCTGATTTTTTCTTTTTGTGCTCATGCACAATACTTACTATCAGATAAGAAATGAGGAGGTATTGGAATCCAACGCTCAGTTTTCAAAACATATGTTTTCTCTCAAAACAAGTGATGAATTAATAATTGGTTTGATTGAAAATGTAAATGAAATCCGAGGTATGAACTTATATACTTATTGTTCAAGCTAAAATTCTAAAGAAATCTTATCGGATATAAACAAGGTTCTACTCATGTAAATATAATCACCTAATCAAATATCAGAAAAGTATAAATCTGTAGATTTCCGAATCAAATGAAAAAAAATGAAATAAAAAGAAAAAAAAATAAGAATAAAAAAGGGCTTAAAAAAGAGAAGTTTGATAATCAAGAAGTGAACCTGCGTGGAAATGAGATTCTTTGCGTTAGACCCTTTGAGTCCTCATTCTGTTTCATTTTTCCTATCTTCAAGATTTTACTCTATTCTAATTTTCGCTACCTGTCCTTAAGTCTTCATAGAAAGAAAAAAATTCTCCTTGACACTGAAAACTTAAAAACATATCTTCAAAACAAGATCAGGCATAAATCTTTACGTTCCTCTGATTTTAACTGAAAGAAAGTATGTCTAGGCTAATCCTATTAACTTTAGCTCTTCTAACATATTTTAACTGGTTAATTTGCTCAAGGCTAATCCCTGGAAAATAAAAATTCCCCATAAAATATTCCCTATAGGAAAAGATGTATTGAAGATCGGGAGAGATTTAGTCCAGAATATAATAAAAAATTGTTGACAGACCTACACTATTAAATTTTAAGAAGATATCATCCCTTGTATGATACATACAAATTGATTTCCCCCACTTCAAAAATATAAAAAAATATAAGACAGATGGTGAAAGGAAATTCATAAAATGATTGCCCCCATCTAGTCCAAGACAAATGGTGAAAGGAAATTCGTAATTCAATTGCCCCCATTTTGTCCAAAAGAGATGATGAAAGGAAATTCATGTAATGATTTCCCTCATCTCAATAAAATGAAAAAATGCTAATTGAAGTGGTAAAAGGAAATTCAATGGGAGATGTAGATAACTTCACCGGGGTACTGAACAGGCTCGCTCGCAATGAAACAATATCTATGATATCTATAAGGCTTTCATACATGTATAAACATACTCTGGTATCTATTTCTCTTTCCGGTAATATTTACATTCTAAACCGACAAGGGGTTCCCTAAATAAATTTTTGAAATTACTTTGCCTTGATGCGAACAAAATCGACCAAAGTCTGATATTTCAGTTAAAGTTGTTTTGATTATATTAAGAAAATCCAAACTCAGTTTCAATAAAAGGAAATGATTAATAGCCTAGCTTGAAGATCAATAATTGATTGTGTTTTGAAGGTTTTCTAAGACTCGGCTGAAGTCCAATCTTTCTTTGTATGATTATTCCCCAAAGGTGTCGCTCATAAATACAATGATGACTCCATTTACCCTATAAAGGCACTTGGTCTATTGTTCTTCCACACCTCGCAGGGAGATGTGATCCCCAGATGGAGCCTATGTTGGAACACATATAATCCTAAAATTTGAGCTTTACTTTCTCAACTTCATATTTCCCAAAGTGGCAACTCAGAAATCAACTTTCGAAGGTTAAATCAAATTTATTTCTGGTCATAAGGCGCGCATGATATTCGTCGTTGAGGAAGTTCCCTCGTTTGATCGAACGATCCCATTTTTTATCAGAGTTTTGGAGCCACCTGATTTTTAAAGAGTCAAATCACTAAAGGTCACTTTGAAGCTTCACACTTAGGGCATTTCAATAGGTCTTCACGATTAAAGTCCCGAAACCCGAAAGTGTCCGTTATCACTTTTTCATAAACCTTTAAAGGACACGAGTCATAGTACACGTGTATCTTTTGAGTCTTCTCTGGGTTGACACATGGCATCCATTTATGACATTTTAATCTAAAGATTCATACGATTCTAAGTAACATGTGTCACCCCTTGGTCTCGACACGTCATCTAGAATGACGTCATATTCGACGCGTCACTACGGACGATGGCCTTTCGGAAATATAACAAAGAGCTAACTCACAAATCCACAAAACATTAAAATGTTGAAATATTAAATCTTAATTAATTAAGTTAATCTTGGTCAAAACATAATTAGTGACTTTGCGCTTCAGAGTTCGGACGTTTACCCTTCATCATATCCTAAAATATCCGAAGTTTGAGTTTCCTAAGCACCAGAACTTAAATAGGATTAATTAAAACTTAAAGGCGATTATCAGATAATTAATCATTTCATAGTTTCAGGTTTCAGGGATTTTTTCTTGAGCTACATTTAAAAATTCCGAAGTCCGAATACCCGAAAGAACTTAAAGTTAAACATGATTAATTAATGTTTTAAAATAGATTATCTCCTAATTAGTCTTTCAAGGATTCACGATTCGGGAAATTTCGACTCTGTTTCATCCAAAACTCCCGAACACGAACCGTCGATTCATCCAAAACTTCCAAAAATGAACCGTCGATTATTAATGACATTTATCACAAATCAACGGTAATTATTTTTAGCGTAGATCGTCGATCGCCAGGTATACTTTCCCATTAAGGTTAATAAATTTGTCATCAGTAAAGTAAAGGTATATTCGAATCAATGCGCCCGATGTGAATAAAAATACTTGATTTTGAATTTCATTTTCACCTTTTGCAAAATAATAAGTTTTATCCAACTAAGAAGCTCATGCATTCCCCTACAACAGGTAACCCCATTTCGATTTTATCGATATCATGGCACCATGGAAGATGATTAAGAAGATTGATGTAGCTGGTGAAGGTTCAAATTTGAATGTGGATGTTCTGTCAGATACCTCGCCGAGGGCCATTGACACTGTGGAATCTTGGACACAGGTGTTTGAGAGTCTGAAACATGAGCTTGTAAATTTCCTAGAAGATTCCGACGATGAAGTGAAAGACACTCATGAATATAAACTCAGGGATATAGCTAGCCTACCGAGCTACACAAAATAGTTGTTTAATCGACTCATGCTAACGACGCTATAGATTGGGCTCTGGAAAATGTTGACATCCAAACCATGAGCATTTTCAACCTCAAAAGGTTGTTGTTGGTCTTTCCGGGATCGAACACATACAAGTAATGTATAAGATATCCCCGATTTCAAATATAATTTCAATGTTGCATTCATGTTGGAGTTTGAGAAACAGGAATTCATACAATATGAAAATATTTATACTGATATAATCAACAAGTCCCGTGGGGCACCCAGAGAAATTCAGATCCGACGCTCATGGCATGTATGGCACAACGTTGTTGGATACCCACATGATCTATGTATTTATGATGCTATGTAGACTATTTGGGAAGAATATCCCCACTCAATTCCCGGTTGAATGGGTGTTTATCATGCATGAGGTGGCCGAGGGATACACTTTTAACTAGGCCAAAGTTTTATCGACAATTCTATTAAAGAAATCATGGAATAAAATTACAACCAAAGGAACAATTTGCCCTTTCTATATAAGTGTTTGCATATATCATGGATGCCATCTACTTCATAACCCCTTTCCCACTAATAAATTGGAGATGGACCCCAACCAGTAACCTATCCACTTCTATCACCCAAACCGAGTAAAGGCCACAAAGATTTCTTATATGAAATATGCCACCATGTAGTAGTGCTCATTCATATAGTTTTATATGGTTGCCCACCCCCTCTAATTTCTGCATTAATCATGGGAAACATGGGCAAAATAGTTGATTGGTTCATTGAAGAAAACTTATCTTACATAAAATTTTTCAGTTTTTCTCATCTCCACATGATCTTCCCATATTCCTACCAGAAATACGTGTTTTCAGAGAAGTAGCTTATCAAACAATGATAGGGGGCATCAACAAGGATCTTAAAGCATCCCATAAAAAGGTATGGCCAAACTTCCCTCTTCAAGTTGGTATGTTTTCATTATTAGACTTCAATCACTCCAAAGTGGAGGCTGCAACCTTAGAGGCTGCCGGGTTGGTTGAAATCCATTTTAAAAGGTACCCACTCCACGTAAAATCCGTGGAAAACCACCTTGCCCAATACAACATGAAAATATATATGTGCATTAAAACTCCCCACATGATGAAATAATCATGGGTTTCAGGTCTTATGAGGAGGTACTAAACAAATTCCAAACCTTGTCCCCAAATCAACAATCCAGTTTCTTCAGTTTTCAAAGGCACAGATGAAACAACTTGTTGAAAGTACTACATGGAGAGAATCCAGAGCTAATTTGGCTCACACAGAAACCTGTAATTTAGGTTACGAACTGTGAACTTTGGTAAACAATATACTAAGGAAAATCCAAAGAGCGCTGAAGTTTTAACTCAAAAATTGGAAGCTTCATTACCAAGTCCACTAGGCTCCCTCAATGAAGCAATTACCAGTTTTCTAAAGTAAGGATATGATACATCTCCTTCTACACCACCCACATATGTTAAGTTAACACGACCAGAAAAAAACTCCGTCTACGAAGATAGGTTCTCCTATTACTTCATTGACACCGTTGTAGTCTAGTTTCAAAAATCCTAGTAGTTTCGAAATAATTTTGCTATTTCGATTCATTCCACTTAATTCAAGAGATGCCTTCTGACTTCTTCTTTAGCAAGAAAAGGAGGGCCATCACAAATGAGAAACACATAAGAAATATGCAACGATAGTCAAAAGGCAAAGAATGGTGCATGATGGACATAACCAAGATGACAATCGGAATTTGCAAAGGAAGATGTGCCCTGCTGGGATATTTTTCCACCGCTAATCAATGGTCTGTGGAAAAATTTTCCGAACAACTGCAATAGAAGTGCATGTTGGTAGAGAAAATTCAAAATAAAATACATAAAACCGAGAAGACTGTCCAGAACAGAATTAGTCGAGACTTTGAGCAGATCATAACATATGATAAACAACAAATTCAACAACCCTAGGCCAACTTTGATGAGCTCCAAAGGAATTCAAAGTTCAATCAAGGATTGATCACCCAACATGTTGAACTATTAAAACAATTGCAAGCTAGGTTGGATTTGACCAAAGGTACCTCAGTGGATATCTCAGCCTTCCATATTCAAGCACTAGAAATATATGAAAAACTGGAAAAGGCCCAATAAGATCCTTTTACGAAAGTGGAAGCCATTCAAAATTACAATGTGTAGGATATTTCCCTAAAAGATATCTACATCAAAGAAAGAGAAGCTCCCTCAACTTGAATTAAGTTTCAAGAGGCTATCTTATTGGTACAAAAGAATGATGTCTCAGATGTTCCTCGACTTTCTCTCGAACAAATAAGAGGTGATATAGCTTTAAAGGCATGGGAAACAAATCTAGCATAAAACAAAAGACTGGCTAGAGAGGTAAATGAAGTTTGTCTAGAAGCGTTGTCTTCACTAGACAAATGACTAATTGATTTTGAAGGAAATTCTATCTTCGAAGCCCTAGGTAAAATTGATATAGAAAAGAACCAATATAATTATACGACAAGCAAAGAAGAAGCCACCGCCATTCGATAATGATCATCCCAAATTGACGCTTCAAATAAATAAATTGATAGTAATCCCAAGCTTACAGTTACATGTCACATCTCAAGGAGCGAAAATGATACAAGAAAAGTTGCCTTGGGTAGAGAGGAAGTTATACAATTAGTGGTGCAATTGAGCCTTCAAGGTTAGTGGTGCAATTATTGAGTAAATGCATAAAATGTATTGAACATGAGAAAACAAGTACATATGGAAACAAGTAAGGAAACATACATGTTATTCACATAGCCGAAAAGGACAAATGGAAACAAAGTATGATGACTCTGGACGAAGAAGCAATTCATCAAGAAGATCGCATTTAAAGATATGTCTATCCCAAAGGAATGAGAAAGAGGAGGCTGCTTTGGCCACAGATCTAAGAAATGAAGCAACTAAGCTCATCATTTCTATGCTTTGTTTTCTTGTTTCAAACATTTACTATTTTAAATTATGAGAAGTCCAACGGTTTTGAGTTGTGACAATTTTATATAAATACATAGATTGAAGATCATTAAAGGCTTCTATTAACATTGTAATAGATAAAATCTCCCTATTGAGTATTACAAGTGCATATAGATTCCAATCTTTGTTTAGTTTAATATGTGTTTCTTCATTTTTCCATATCTCAGCATTTCTTTATGCATTCCTTGATAAGCGTTTGATTTCAATTCTAGTACAACAACCGTTGTAATCGTATTGCATCAAGAATTTGTCATACTAGCTTTTTCCTCGCATTTACTGTGAGTAAATCAAGATATGTGAGTTGTGTGGATTACTGTATCCTATACTTTATTCAAGGTTACACTATCTATTTTCTTCCCCTGCAACAAGGTGAGACTCTTTCAGTAATCGATGCCCTGTTTTGTTTTTACAATTTTGTATTTTTCTATCACACCATTCGATATTACAATTTCGACTCAAACACAAAATACTGTAAGTCGCCATAATTGCTAATTTCATTTATGAATTTTTCTCTACAAACCAATGGTAGAAAAACACTTTTTAAAAATAATACTCATATTTTAATTTCCCGATGCCTTGACATTACTCTTGAGCCTTAAGTTTAATCTCAGAACAACACATTACAAAAGGAATATTTTTCTTTTGACTACCAATTAAAATTTTACGTAAATATCATATATGAGACAAAATTATGAGTAATAAGCTATTGGAAAAGGTTCATAAAGCTTATTTAACTGTAAATATGAATACATCAATTGTTAGCAATATAAAAAGTAATCTTGATAACAATAATGCATTCTCATATCTAATATGTAATCAATTTACAAATAAAATGAAATTATGGAAAATTGACATAAACCTGAATAGAAGAAATTGCAATATTAACAAAAGTGAAATCATACAATCATCACTTTACTCATATATAAATTTTCCAAAAGACTAGGTCTTCAATATTAAATTCAAACTAATAAAAGTAACAAGTTTGCGTCTTAAGTTTCCCACCCCTGACTTTTCATATCAAATTACATTAAATAGCATCCAGATTCTAAAATTTAGGCAGTTTCCTCTTTTCTTTCAATTGATTCTCATGGGTAGCAACTTAGTTCAACAATCTATATTTCAAGAAGAAATATTTCCGCTAGTTGTAGACTTTTGTTGATTTTACTCTCTATTTGATAAATGATTTCCATAGAGTAAATTTTCTAGCATTGGTGAAATTATAGGTGGATTAGGAATATCCTCATTTAACTTGCATCGATAAAGTTTCTTGGAAATCTCCTCATGTTTGTTTTGAACTTCAAGAGAAAAGAGTCGATCGATCTTGAGAACTCTGTCAGTTTGGAGATGAATTCTCTTACTACTTCCACATTCTAGATTTTGAGTTTCATTATATCGTATGCACAAGAGTTCTTTTATTGGTTGACATCTGTAATACAATTGGAAAGTGGCACTACTTTACCAAGATATTGAACATGATGCGTGTCATGGTATTCAATAATATCCAAATTTGAATCCTAGAGATCCGGAGTACCCTTATTGGTTTCTTTGACCAAGTCCCTGTAGAGAAATCATTGTTATACCAGAATCCAGTGAAGCTTGCATTTGTATTTCTCTCCTTCATGACTTTCTCTTGGAAAAAATTTAGGCACACCGTCATCCTTTGCTTCCCACATGTTTTACTTTCAAAAGGATCTTTGAGCAACTTTTTGTTTCTCAACTTACACTTTAGATTCTTCAGTAAATTTCAACAACTATTCATGTTGTAATTATATTTCATTTAATTTAACACAAAATAATTCTTTAAGGCTAGCAAGTTTGCCACTTATATCAATGGATTATGTTTTGATTATTTATGCATTTTTCCGTTTCACCTTTAATTCATTGATTTGGGCCACCAAAGCATTGATTTTCTATTCATGCTTCTTGAACATTCCTTTCTTTTCTTCTTCAAGAACAACTAATTTCTTAGCATGTTATGTTCTGATAACATTTGTCTTTATTCTAAGTTCATCAATTGTAGCAACATATACTTTATTTTCTTCCATTATCTAATTAAGTTGGCATTCATGTTTGTTGACCAAGATAGATTCATGAGATTTCAATTGCTCTTGTAATTCTTCCACTTGCTTCTTTTATTTTCTTAATTGAGAAGTGATATTTCTAACAGACCATTTATTTGCATCAACAAAGGCCCCTAATTCTTCAACAACCTCTTCTGCAAATTCTTCCTCATTTAAGGGTGTTGTGTTCCTTATGTAAACTAATTCCTATGAGGTCTCCTTAGTCTGCTTTGTTTTTCTCTTTTTAGTTATTCTTCTTACAATGGTATTTGTTGTATTGTTGAAAGTATAAGTGTTCAAGGGAAAAACAATTTCTTGAACTGGTAGAAAACTGTCTAAGTCAAGTGTTGTAGAAATTAATCTTCCAGGGATGGAGGTAATTGGAGTAGTATCAATAGTTGTGACAATTGTAATGATTGTTGAAAAATTATGTTTAATACTTTGGGTAGTATTGTTCCTTTACTCTCAACAAAATTTTCGTAAGTTTGTGTTGCTACATTCTAATATTTCTTTCACATGTATCTCCATTACCTTTACTCATGATCATCTTTCCCCATTCATCTTTACTTTGACTTTTTTATCAACTGCGATATCACTAGTTGTCATCTTTGATATGTTCAATATCACTATGATTGTTATCCTTTGGATCAACTGTTCCTTGCATATTGCCTTGTTTTTCATTCTTTTATTTAAGAAAAGATTTATTTTTGTTGAACTGCCAATCTAATAATTCTTACATCTTGGGGCTATTATTCAAATCTTGAATTCTATGAGCTACTTCTTGATAATATTGATCTCTTTGGAAAACAATGTTAAATGGATCATCTTCGTGAATATAGGCTTTGATATTTTTTTACCATGCTACAATATTTTTTGATGAAACCTATTGGGTCATGTCTTTTGAAATTTCCATGAGCTAGCCAAATTTCCTCCAGTTTTTCAAATTCTTTCAAGGCATGTTTGGAATTTAATAGAGAATAAATTCTTAGTGGAATAGGAAAGATTGACCATTTGTTTTTCTTACTTTTTGATAAGGAAACAATAATACAAAAAACATTCTGATATGTTATCTCTCTAAGCACCAGCCTATCCGAAACATATATTGACAAAATGTGGGGTGCTCCTTCACATTTATAAATTCTGATGCAGTAAAATTCTTCATCTCTGAACCAATCTCTTATTTATTTGATGGTGTTCATGGCTTCTTGAGTAAACCTAAGAGTTAGTTGATTTTTTAAATTCATATAGAGAGGAATCATGAAATGATTACAAATTTCATAAAAATAAGCTTTGCAATTTACAACCCATAGGTTCTAGCCCAAGTGGGTACAAGCCATAGGTTCAAAACCCAATCCTTGTTAGTCTTCCTTTCCATTAGGTATCCTAAGAAATTAAGATATGATTCCCTACTCTGCCCTTATCTCGACATCATTTTTCTTATTCTTTATCATGTGCGAACAACTCCGTAGGACACGTATTCACATTTGTGTATTCCCTTCTTTCCAACCCACCCTTCGATAGTTGTTATAGTCCTGCCCCTCTTTAGTCTCTCTTTTCATCCTATTTATCACTTCTTTTCTGCCTCTTTCTAACCTATTCCAACCTTGTATTCATTTTGGATTTCCCACCCAACCTAGATTAGTAGCCCTATTAGTAGATCAACTACTTAGGTTATTTAGTGACTGATTAGTATACTTATCACTTCGTTAATCGATTCCATTAGTTGAGATCGCTATGCTTCCTCGAGATTCTATCAGCGAACTACTTCGTACAAGAGTGATACTAAGGCGAGTGACTTCGTTAAGCTTCCTCGAGCTTTTCTCAGCAAACTACTCTGTACTAGAGTGATAGTTAGTCAAGTTGTTGTTAACCATGTTGTTATTCTCCTTTACTGCCCGCACTGGGTTTCTCATTTTGTAAGGATCCTTAGACACTAGTGCAAGTCTAGGCACAAGGTTAATTGATAAATCAATATTTCTCTTTGGAAGTAGACCAGACTTCATCGAGAGTCATATATTTGAATTCTTGCAATATAAGATAGTCTTCAAATGTTGGACCCTTGTCCTCTGTTGGTTTAAAAATATGGGCTACATACAAACGACATCCCTTTCGAAAGCACTTATTCAACTACAATGTTGAAATATACTTACTAGAAATGGCCTTCCGAATACATCTTACTGTTCTTGAGTTTCCATCATCATCTATACAATTGAATTTTTTATTATTGCAATCAATCTTAACTCGATGTGCTTCCAACCAATCCATACCAATGAGGACATCATATGAACCAAGTGGAAAAATGTTCAAGTTTTCCCATGTGAAGAATCAATTCAATTCTAGAGGACATCTCTCCACCATTTCACTAACTTTCCTCTTGATTCTTTATAACCTCCACCTAGCTCACTAATTATTTATATTACTTACCCAAGATTGGATACCCTTAGATCCCAAAATTTGATACCCTTAGATTAGACAGAGGAGGAGACAAGCCGCGAAGGAAGGGTGTCACTACAACAACCCCTATATTGTCTCTTTTCAACCCCCAGGTGAACAACGCTTGGGACACACAACATTGAAGAACATCATTGGTCAATCATTGCATCATCGACTCATCATTGGTTACTATTTTTCCCCTAATGAGAGCATCAACGCCTCCTTAAAACACCCAACACCCCGGGACACCTCAATTCTACATGCCGGGAGAAATCAATCATCCATGCCGACAACACTATATTTTACTCCCCACCAATACGAAGAATTTACAATACTACATTTGACTCATCCGCTCAGCCAGATCCTAGATATTTTATTGATTACATTGTTGGTGAACCAAATGATCCTACTCATAGACTTACAAAACCTCTATCACCAAAGAACACCAAGGACCCTACCTTCTTTATATCTACAACAACCAAGGAAACACATGGAATTTGACTATGCATCTGCCTTTGGATCATGCTCACGAAGGAAAGAATATAACTATCAGGATCTCACAAACCATCTGGTGCTTATGCTTATCAACTGGATTCACAAAAGAAACAAGAGCTACTTTATCATCCATATAAACTCCTACCCTTGCTCTTGCTACCTATTCTCCCTTTGCCTCCACTTCCTATGCATCACCTTATCCCTGGTTGGACAGATCATTTAGATCGGGTGGACTAGATCATTATTAGGATGCCATAGATCATCATTAGGGTGCCTAGAATCATCAATTTCACCTAGAAACTAGACCACCTAGGGGAACCTTTTACACCAACAATTTCACCGAGAACCCTGCCCGACCTGTACCTATTTCAATCCATAGAGACCTAGACCCTATAACTCCTAGAGTCAATCGAGCCGCCTTATCCCTTAGAACAAACCCAAGCCCTCCCTAAAACTCAAACTCAACACAGCTAGGAAGAAGGAAATAACCATTCATGTCTTGAATCAATTCAATCATGTCTTGAATCAACGGACATCGCAAAAGAAAATTCAAGCATGTCTCATGGGATTATCCCTCAAATAGAAGAGGGATTGAATATAAAACATTAGGAAGGGATTAGAAGTCATAAATGGCCATGACAGTTCATCAATTTATTCTATTTCTTGGAACAAACCATTATATTCTATCTCTTTACACATCCTATTCTATATCTTGCAACAGGAAAGCCACCATCAACAACATTATATACATTATTGACTCATCGAGATGTATCACCAGAAATCAGAGACAATTTAGATAGATGTTGACCCAATTTCTGACAATTAGAACTTTCAATTCGTTATGAAAAGCAATCGGATGTGTCAGATTTCCTTTCTTCAATTCCCAAAGTGTGTCTAGTTTGATTTCTCAAATTCCCAAGGATTTGGCCTTATTTATCCATCTTAGGTTATCCTTCTTAGGGAAGGGGATGCCTTGAGCTTAGTAAAGGATGAAAAATGGATATACATAAAACTGAGAGTCCTGAGAGGACACACAAAGACGAAAAGTATGGGGTCTAAGAGGTGGAGATATAGGCAGAGTAAAAAGCATAAGAGGAAGAACCAAAGGTTGGGATACATGTATAGAAGATGGGGGAAACATCGTCAAAGGTAAAGGTAGAAGCATAAGTCCCAAAGAGATATCCAGACATAGATACTACAGTAGATCCGTTTTGAGAGCTTAAAGCGACAAAGACAGATGTAGTTCGAGTGGATTCAGTTGACTACCCACCAGTTGCATTTGATCAAGATCGAAAGCCAACACCTCGCCTAGACCCATATCAATATAAAAACCTAGTAGTGATGACTTAAACTTTATTTTACTATGACACTTACACTCGAAATGAAGGGGATACCGTGGGTTATTGAACTGTCGTTGAGCAAGAGAGATGTTGGGGGAGAAACTTCAATGGATTACGCCTATGTATGTGGGTCATGAATCAAAAGGATATGATGCTTCCTCCTCTCATGTGGGTGGTGAATCCGTACTTGGAACCAGATATTCAATGAATGGAATTGAATCTCTTACTAGTCCCGGTACTTGTACTATTTAATCTACTTGGTCAACCACGAGTAAATACGTGAGTGATTCCTTTTAAGGTATTGAAGAAACTCTTGCTTCTCAGTCATTAGGGTCACCCCGCATCCGATAAACTCAATCTCAAACTCGAGAAGGCCCTGAATATGGCTATCGATCTCCATCTCAAACTACTGCTACATTAGTTGTTACCAAGGAGGCCTTTGCCTATGCTCATGCTGCATCATTGACAAGCCACTTTGTATTTCTCCCAAGACCCGCCTTTGTCAAGGTGGTTTTGATATTTATCGTGATCCGAAGCATAAATGAAGGTCTAAGTGGAGATTTGATCGAAACAAAAAATATATCAATAGTGCATCGCATAAGACATTGGTGTGAATTTCTAGTGGGTTGGTTGCAGAAGTTGGTATCGAAATTGAAAAATTCACGTATATAATGATTAGTTTTATGTCCCTCTCTAAAAGCAACGTTCGATTTAGGGCGCATAAATGAAATCGCTATTCTCAATCATAGTATCCCGTCCGCGGAATAAAACGTCTCGCCGAGCGAAGAAGAAACGATGAGATTTGAAATGCATCATATCTCCCCTGGATGAAATATAATAGAAAGGTTGGTCGTTTATTCAACATATAGAAAGCCGAGTGGGTGAGAATAGTGAAATTGATGATTTACAAGTTTCGTTAGGTTTGTAGGGCATTTCCCCTACTACTCATGAGAGGAGGTGGTTTAAAAGAAGTATCGGTCCTATTTTGACATTTCCCATCCACTGAACAGGGAGAATGAGAACTTGGAAGCATTACGGGGTCTCTGGTCTACGTTTAATCACTTAAACTGGGAGTCAAGGTCGTACTTAGCCGCGATGAACCAATATCCCTTTATTTTGAAGGTTTCTTCTAGAGTATGGGAGAAGAAAAGGCTATATGGTAAGGTCTATCATGTATAAATGTCAGAGTTACTCAAAACAGGACAAATGGAGTTGGATTTAGAAAGTTTGGACATAATGTTAATCGATAGTCAGGATCATAAGCGCTAATGATGTTAATGAATTTGGTGAACCACTTGAGCGTTCTTGCCCATGCCGTGGGTTTTGGGAATGGGTGACCGTGAGAAGACATGGTTATCCCGAACGAATAGGGGCAGCGAGAAAACAACCAACTGTTGGAGGAACCAAATTGACCTTCTCCGCTAAAGGGGGCTGTTAGGCATAACACAGAGGATTAGGATCATGATTTGAGTTCACATGGAGGAGATATCCCCAGTATTCACGACCGTTATCACCTCAATATTTCTATTTCTAGCTGGTCCTATGGTTGCTCCAATGGGTGATTTCGTCTGGTTTGGGCTAGAGAAATTTGAATAAACCTTCCTTTCCTAGAGGTTTGAGGGAGTAGAAGAAACGAGATCTAGTGACGATCTCGAAATAGAGGGAATCAGGCATAGCTATCTCACCAACCGGTGTAGCGCATTTGATAGGTCAACGCTGACCGCAAAGTGCATTTCTTGTTGCTCGACAGCCTGTTCTTTCAACGTGAGGGCTATGACCAGGGTTCAAAATTGAACACTGCCAGAAAGTCCGGCCAAAGGCCTCCAACACGCCCCAGAAGTGTATTTGAAAATATACCCGCCAAAAAAATGTTTGTTTTTGTTTCTGCTAATTATTTGAGAAATTTAAAATAAACTTTAAAATTTCACTTGAAGGGTGAAATTTTTTGAAGTGCTCGTCATTTAATTTGTTCAAGACTAGACTCTCAGGACTCTCAAATATTCCAGACTCCCAAGTCACGAATAACCTATGGGTTCGGGTCAAGCCAAGGTCTGCAATAATCGGGCCCCGGTTGTAATTTAATAAAATTGAAGAGGAAAATTGCGTTGTTTCAACAAAAGATTGTGTTGCTTGAGGTTCTTAAAGTTCTTAAAAGAACGTATATTTTTAGTAAAACTTTAAACGTAGATGGCAGTTCATTCCTCCTGATCAACAATGAGACCTTGATAACTGGAAGGGAGTTCTACAACAGTTGGTGCAGAAATGTAGCTAGGTCGCCGATGTTCGAGGACCGAGCTGATGGGCATCGTGGTGGGAGCCTAGACAAAGCTCGGCCGACCCCTGACCCTGCACGTTCATGTAAGATCGCACATGGACATCGTGCGGGAGCCCAGACGAGGCTCGACCACTCGACCCCCATAATGCTCATGCATAGGGTAATTCTTAGGGGAATTTTTGATTAGCATATACATTCTAAACACCATAATGCTCATGCAAAGGATAATTTTTAGGGGAATTTTTTATTAGCATATACATTCTAAACACTTGTGCAGACCATGCCTTCGGAACATGAGTGTCCTCGAGCCACCAAATATGAAGGGACTTGATAGAATATGTATTCGTATAGGAAAAAAAGAGCGAAGGTGGTCTCATTGGTGGTGCAAAGCAAAGAGAGGAACCCCACCATACCCATACCATCGTCTCAATCGATTATCTCAAGCATGCAACAAATAGGTATCTACACCGATTACATCTGTTCATGACAATATTATTGTAGAGTATATATATATATATATTTTTTTTAATTTTCTTATTGTCATTTATTTTACTATTGTTTATGGCCATGTTCTATTTTTTGCTTGCAACCCTGCTTTTAAATTTTGCTTTGAAGAGTAGAGAAATCATGTTGTAGCATAAATATATATATATATATATATTTTTTTTTATATTTTTAATTTCTCTTATTATTATTTAATTTACTATTGTTTATAGCCATGCTCTAATTTTTTTTTGCTTGCAACCTGATTTTAAATTTTGGGTTTTTAGCAGAGCAATCTTAGAGTAGAGAAACTGTCAGTTGCATAAAGGCAGCAAAAATATATATAGATATATATATATATATATATATATATATATATATATATTAATTTCTCTTATTACTATTTAATCTACTATTGTTTATGGCCTTGCTCTAATTTTTCTTTGCTTGCAATCTGTTTTTAAATTTTGTTAAAGGATAGCAGAAAACTATGATGTTGCATAGCAACATATATTTTTATTTTTAATTTTTCTATTGTTATATATTCTACTATTGTTTATGGCCATGCTCTAATTTTTCTTTGCTTTCAACTTGTTTTTAAATTCTGGGTTTTTAAATTTTGTTTTTTTAGTGTTTGCAATTGCTTTTACATGGGAGATGAAATGATAATTCTCTTGGTTAAACCTTATAGTAGTGGATGATGGACTTTCCACATGAAGTGCAGCCATTGAAAGTGGTTTATTTATTCTGCAATTGCATGTGTGTTTGTTGAATTATGTGGTTTAATATATCTATGTGCCTACAGATGTAGAAATATTGAATCTTATTAGAGGTATTTCTCATTTATTCCACACTCCACTTAAGAATATGCATTATATTTTATTTAAAAATAGAAGAGTTGCTAAATTTTCTTGTTTCAGGTTCAAATTTCACTATATATCCAAGTTTGGATCTAGAAAATGAAAATACAACAGGTGATACATACAGGTAACAGGTGATACATACAGGTGGATCTAGAAAATGAAAATACAACAGGTGATACATACAGGTGATAAATTTCACTATTTGATAAAGACGTTTGATTCGAACTGAGGATCCAACAGGTGATACATACACGCTTTTCCACGGTGATCTGGTCCATAACAACCTACGGGTTTGCTACTATGCTACATCATGTTCAACATTTTAGCCAAACCAGGAGAAATGGGATGATACCGTCCAGGCACCAGGACCATGATGGGTAAACGAACAGGGTCAACATGAACCTCCCCAGATCGGGGATGAAAGAGGAAGATTTTTGCAGAGATGGATACGAACCGCTTCTTGTCCCAAAGGAAACAACTACGGATAGAAAATCCAAGTCTACAGCCGAAGTGAAGTCACATCCCGCGAAAAGCAGAAGATGTCGTCTCATTTATCGCATACCAGTGTCTCATTAAGGACAGGACCCAGCGAAGATCCAAGT
The DNA here is from genome assembly GCA_010110895.2 of Picea sitchensis. Taxonomy (NCBI): domain Eukaryota; kingdom Viridiplantae; phylum Streptophyta; class Pinopsida; order Pinales; family Pinaceae; genus Picea; species Picea sitchensis. The sequence goes on from SNQJ01S0115366.1 coordinate 20,610, forward strand.
GTCTCTATGCCGCACCACAGATAGAAAATCCAAGTGTCTTTATGCCGGATTGCTGGAGATGGAAAAGGGGAGTGGGAAAATGAATCTGAGCAGACCGAACAGGAGCATCGAACATGGAACACCAATACGACAGGTCCAGCTACGGAGTATAGATACCAAAACCTCTGAGCAAGGGAATGTTGGCCTCAACCATCCACAGCTGGTCATAAGCTCACAAAATTGAACTACTTTCTTTACCGGAAGTGATGCAGACAAGAATGAGTGGAAAACAGAAAGACATGAAGCTGGTTAGCCCGAACCCGATGCTTCAGAGCTCCAACTATGCATGTACGCCCATTACCTCCTAACATAGGGGTAGTAGGTAAAACCGGTCGAACTGGATGAATGAAAGCGCTAGATGAACAAGAGAAAGAGTTGGGCTTAGCGACACGAAGAGTCGTCAGCATCAAACGAATCAAATCGATGATCTCAGACCCTAGCGAACTCGAAACACCAAACCTCTCCACCACGGCCAATAGCCAGTGAAGAAGAATGGGATCTTGAAATGAAACTGGGCGAACGGAAACGCGGATCAAAGAAGGAACTCTCCGAGACAGCGTATTACAGATCTGTCGTAATATGCATTTTCCAATTTCGGGATCTTCAAGGAGTAGCGTTAAGATCTGTTGTAATACGTTATAAATGACGAATCACCCGTCTACATACGCTATAACGAATCCACGTAGCCACTATCATATCGGTGCGTGGGAAGATCTCCTCATGGCTTCAAAAACCAACTGTTACGTACGCTATTCCGATTGATTTTGGTCTCAACTTAGGAATGGAATTTGCTCATTAACAAAATCGAAAATCTCAATAACTTCATTTCTATTTGCTTATAGAGGGCCCCACTCTGATTGGAACAACATCTTGGCAGTGAGATTCTTGCCACCGAAAGCCAGGGAAAGGAAGAAAAGCGAGATTGCGCAGTCTTATCATACGTCATAGCATTAGACTTCTCCTTTTTGGCTATTACAGAGGTATCGATTCCTATGGTACAGTGATTCAATGGAGATATTATTAGGTTAGTCATTAGTTCAGGGTCGAATAAGCTCTACCCATAGCAAGAAATAGTACTAAGTCCACTGGAGAGAAGGGCTCACAAAACGAAACGATTGGGAAACATTCCTTATTTACCACTCCTTGGGGAACTTTCATGTATGATAAAATTCCATTTGGTTTGATGAATGCAGGGGCTACTTTCCAAAGAGCGATGGATATAGCTTTCATTGGTGAGAGAGATAAATTTGTTGTTATTTACTTAAATGATCTAGTAGTCTTCTCTAATTCTGATGCAGAACATCTGGTTCATCTGAAAAAAACCTTCGAGAAATGCAAAAAAATTGGTTTGTCTCTTAACCCTAAGAATTCACATTTTTCTATGCAAGAAAAAAAGCTTATGTGTCATATAGTCTCGAAGGATGGAATCAAGGTCGACCCTAAGCGAGTCGAGGCTATTTACATGATAAACATTCCTAGAAATAAGAAAGAAATCCAGTCTTTTTTAGGAAAGATAATTTTTTTGAGAAGATTTATCTGTAACTTCGCTGAAATTGTCAAACTAATTACAAATATGTTGAAGAAAGACAACGAAATGAAATGGACCATCAAAGCTAAAGCATCATTCGAGCAGGTTAAAAAATCTATAAGTGAAGCACTAGAGTTAGCTAGTCCCGAATATACTAAGGAATTATTGATCTTTTCTTTCGCATTTGAACATACTATCGTAGCGGTACTCCTGCAAAAGAAAGAAGAAGGTTTCGAGCAACTGATAGCCTTTTTTAGTAAACGTATTAGAGATTCCAAATTAAAATATGAAATACTGGAAAAACAAGCTTACACAATGGTGAAAGCTCTCAAAGCTTTTAGGACATATGTATTGCATTACATGATAATCGCTTATGTGCAAACAAGCGTTGTCAAAGATATCTTGGTACAACTGGACAATGATGGTAAAAGAGGTCGGTGGTTAGCTAAAGTTTAGCAATTCGATCTTGAAGTAAAACCGACCAAGCTGGTCAAAGGTTAGGGCCTGGCAAAATTGTTAGCAGAATCAAATTTTAGGGCACTCGGGACAAACCACCTGGAATCACATGGATATATCCCAGATATAGAGGAACTTAATGATCAAATCCCTATAGTCCAGATCGAAGATAAATTTTCTTCTTATGATTTGTATCGTGATATTGTTTCATACCTCCTCACCCTTTAGTGCCTGGGTGACATGACTCCATCCAAAGCAAGAATGATGAAGTAACACTCAGTTAAACACTGTATTATTGAAGGTCAATTGTACTGGAAAGATCCTCTAGGTTTCTTGCTATGTTGTTTAACAGAACTTGAAACCGAGAATGTCACAAATGAATTTCACGAAGGAGTGTGTGGAGGACATCACACCTGGAGGACCACGACCTACAATATTCTAAGAGCTAGATATTATTGGCCAAATTTATTTACTGATGTGAATGCCAAAATCAAAGCCTGCAACCCTTGCCAATTGTTCTCTGGTAAGCAAAATCTCCCTGCATTGTCTTTAGTCCCAGTCAAAACAAAGGCTCCCTTTCAACAATGGGGTTTGGACTTCATCGGATAAATCCACCCATAGTCAAGCGCCCCACATAAATGGATTTTAATTGCTACTGATTATTTCACGAAATGGGTTAAAAACATTCCAACTCGGAATGCCATTGATTTGGTGGTAAAAAACTTCTTGGAAGAGAACATCCGATCGAGATTTGGTTTCCCTCGAAAAGTAGTAACGGACAACGCCCAAGCCTTCAAATCTATGGCAATGGTAAATTTTTGTCAAAAATGTAACATTGTGCTAGGACATTCTACATCCTATTATCTTCAGGGAAATGGGTTGGTTGAATCATCCAACAAGAGTTTGATGAATATAATAAAAAAAGTGTTGACGGAGAATAAGAAGGCTTGGCACATTCACCCGAAGTATGCCTTATGGGCGAACCAAATTGACACCAAGAAATCAATAAGAATGTCTCATTTTCAAATGGTTTATGGTACTAACATTATCCTTCCCATCAATCTCACTCTTCTCGTGATGAAGTTGTGGCAAGACACAAAAGAAGAGCCAAATGACGTTACAAGGAAGATAAATCAAATAATCGAAGTCCAACAAAACATGGCTGAAGTAGATGACAAACTTCAGAAGTACCAAGATAATATGAAATCCATCTTCGATAAAAAAAGCTAAAGACATGGAGTTTCTTCATGGTGATCTAGTTTTAAAATGGGATGCTAGAAAATAAGATGTAGGAAAACACGACAAGTTCGATCATCTCTGGTTCAGACCATTCAGGATTTCTGCTACAGAGAGAAAAAATTCCTTCCTACTGGAAAATATCGACGGAAAAACTTTTGATGCCCCTATGAATGGGAACTAGCTAATTTTTTTTATGCAATAATCATGTTTGACATTACCATTGTATATACCAGTTTTGGTTTCCTTTTTTAATTTGCAAGCTCATTTTCTTTCGTAGATTATCTAAATTTTACTTTTTCGTTGTAAACAAACCAAGTTTTATTCAATATCATAAAAGAAAAATATAAAATATCTGTACTGCATATCATTTATATCCTACAATTTTTTTTGATTTTTTCTTTTTGTGCTCCTGTAGAATACTTACTATCAGATAAGAAATGAGGAGGTATTGGAATCCAATGCTCAGTTTTCAAAACATTTGTTTTCTCTCAAAATAGGTGATGAATTAATAATTGGTTTGATTGAAAATGTAAATGAAATCCGAGGTATGAACTTTTATACTTATTGTTCAAGCTAAAATTCTAAAGAAATATTATCGGATATAAACAAGGTTCTACTCATGTAAATATAATCACCTGATCAAATATTAGAAAAGTATAAATCTGTAGATTTCCGTATCCAATGAAAACAAAAAAAAATGAAGTAAAAAGAAAAGAAAATAAGAATAAAAAAGGGATTAAAAAAGAGAAGCTTGATAATAAAGAAGTGAACCTACGTGGAAATGAGATTCTTTGCGTTAGACCCTCTGAGTCCTCATTCTGTTTCATTTTGCCTATCTTCGAGATTTTACTCTATTCTGATTTTCGCTACTTATCCTTAAGTCTTCATAGAAAGAAAGAATTTCTCCTTGACTCTGAAAATTTAAAAACATATCTTCAAAACAAGATCAGGCAAAAATCTTTACGTTCCTCTGATTTTAACTGAAATAAATTATGTCTAGGCTAATCGTGATAAATTTAGCTCTTCTAACACATTTTAACTGGTTAATTCGCTCAAGGCTAATCCCTAGAAAAAAAAATTCCCCATAAAAACTTCCCTATAGGAAAAGATGTATTGAAGATCGAGAGAGATAAAGTCCAGAGTATAATAAAAAATTGTTGACAGACCTACATTGTTAAATTTTAAGTAGATATCATCCCTTGTTTGATACATACAAATTGATTGCCCCCACTTCAAAAATATAAAAAAATATAAGACAGATGGTTAAAGGAAATTCATAAAATGATTGCCCCCATTTAGTTGAAGACAAATGGTGAAAGGAAATTCGTAATTCGATTGCCCCCATTTTGTCCAAAATAGATGATGGAAGGGAATTCATGTAATGATTGCCCTCATCTCAATAAAATGCAAAAATGCTAATTGACGTGGTGAAAGGAAATTCAATGGGAGATGTAGATAACTTCACCGGGGTATTGAACATGCTCGCTCGCAGTGAAACAATATCTATAATATCTGTAAGGCTGTCATACATGTATAAACATACTCTAGTATCTAGTTCTCTTTCCGGTAATATTTACATTCTAAACCAACAAGGGATTCCCTAAATTTTTTTTTGAAATTACTTTGCCTTGATGCGAACGAAATCGACCAAAGTCTAATATTTCAGTTAAAGTTGTTTTGATTATCTTAAGAAAATCCAAACTCAGTTTCAAGAAAATGAAATCATTAATAGCCTAGCTTGAATATCAATAATTGATTGTGTTTTGAAGGTTTTCTAAGCCTCGGCTGAAGTCCAATCTTTCTCTATATGATTATTCCCCAAAGGTGTCGCTCAGAAATACAATGATGACTCCAATTACCCAATAAAGGCACTTGGTCTACTATTCTTCCACGCCTCGTAGGGAGACACAATCCCCAGATAGAGCCTATGTTGGAACACATATAATCCTAAGCTTTGAGCTTTACTTTCTCGACTTCATCTTTCCCAAAGTGGCAATTCAGAAATCAACTTTCGAAGGTTAAATAAAATTTATTTCTGGTCATAAGGCGCGCATGATATTTGTCTTTGATGAAGTTCTCCCGTTTGATTGAACGATCCCCTTTTTTCTCAGAGTTTTGGAGCCGCCTGATTGTTAAAGAGTCAAATCACTAAAGGTCACTTCAGAGCTTCACGCTTCAGACATTTCGATAGGTCTTCACGATTAAAGTCTCAAAACCTGAAAGTGTCCGTTATCACTTTTTCATAAACCTTTAAAGGTCACGAGTCATAATACACGTGTATCTTTTGAGTCTTCCCTGGGTTGACACGTGGCATCCATTTTTGACTTTTTAATCTAAAGATTCATACGATTCTAAGTAACACGTGTCACCCCTTGGTCTCGACACGTCATTTAGAATGACATCATCTTCGACACATCACTACAGGGGATGGCCTTTCAGAAATATAACAAAGAGCTAACTTGCAAATCCACGAAACATTAAAATGTCGAAATATTAAATCTTAATTAATTAAGTTAATCTTGGTCAAAAGATAATTAGCGACTTCGCGCTTCAGAGTTTGGACGTTTACCCTTCATCATATCCTAAAATCTCTGAAGTCCGATTTTCCTAAGGACTGGAACTTAAATAGGATTAATTAAAACTTAAAGGCGATTATCGGATAATTAATCATTTCATAGTTTTGGGTTTCGGGGATTTCTTCTCGAGCTACATTTAAAAATCCCTAAGTCTGAATACACGAAAGCACTTAAAGTTAAACACGATTAATTAATGATTTAAAATAGATTATCTCATAATTAACCTTTCATGGATTCGCAATTCGGGAAATTTCGACTCTGTTTCATCCAAAACTCTCGAACATGAACCGTCGATATTAATGGCATTTATCACAAATCAATGGTAATGATTTTTAGCGTAGATCATGGATCGCCAGGTATACTTTCCCATTAAGGTTAATAAATTTGTTGTCAATAAAGGTATACTCGCATCAATGCACCTGATGTGAATAAACATACTTGATTTTGAATTTCATTTTCACCTTTCACAGAATAGTAAGTTTTATCCAACTAAGAAGCTCATGCATTCCCCTGCAACAAGTAACCCCGTTTCGATTTCATTGATATCATGGCACCTCAGAAGATGATTAGGAAGACTGATGCAGCTGGTGAAGGTGAAAATCCGAATGCAGACGTCCTGTCAGATACCACACCACGAGCCATAAACACTGTGAAATCTTGGACACAGGTGTTTGAGATTCTGGAACATGAGCTAGTAAATTTCTGAGGAGATTCTGGCGATGAAGTGAACGACACTCATGAATATAAAATCAGGGATGTATCTCAGTCAGAGCTACAAAAAATAGTTGCGTGACAGAGACTCATGCCGTATAACGATGTGATAGGTTGGGCCCTGGAAAATGTTGACATCCAAACCAGGAGCATTTTCAACTCTCAAAAGGTTTTTGGTGGGTATTTTTGACCAGAATGTTAGAATATAGAAGATGGTGTGCTCATTTTACCATTGACGATACCCTTGTCACCCAACCACAGGCCGAAGCCTCCCTCCGAGCACCTTAACCTTGACTTAGAATTTCTCCAGAAGCAAACCCTAGGCTAGATAGCCAAACAAGGAGTAGCGCATCAATCCCTAAGGATAACGCAACACAAAAGACTGATCAGATGTTCCAAACCCTAGCCAAGAGATATTCAAGCCAATACTGAAACTAGCTGCTGCTACAGCTGCACCTGCAACCCTCCTCCGAACCTGCACACCAACTACAACTGTAGTGCACACCAACTGGGAGACTGCAATTCTGAGATGCTGTCAAATGAGAACTGGCGCCCTGTATTTATAGTAATCCTGCCAGTTTGCTGGGGCCGACTTCTCCTTCTGGGTATGTGTCTGCTCAGTATATTATTATTAATTCTGGCCGACTTCTTCTCTTGGAGGCTAATAGCTTAATATAAATTATCTTCTTGAGCCGACAAGGCTTCTAGGGTTATTAGCCAATTCATTAGGGTTTCTCTTGCTTCCCAGCATCTTCTATTCTCGTCAGGTTCACATGTAGAGGTAAATACCTCCCGCAACTACCATAATATTAACACTCCCTCCTAGCTAGAGAGGTATTTACAGGTAATGGACTTGAGCACAAAACATACCATTTACCCGGTAGCATCAATAT
>SNQJ01S0115366.1:28061-45006 GCA_010110895.2 Picea sitchensis
ATGTCTTGGGAAGACCATTGAGTACTATGTTCACCAATTCCTTTTCTAAAGTGATCTCTTCAATAGCTTGTAGTTGATCTCTTAGTTGGGAGATCCTTACAAAGTATGATGTTATGATGTCGTCATCATTCATCTTCATGTCATAGAGCTCATTCTTCAGACTCATAACTTGTTCAATGTTTTTGACTGAGAAGAGATTTGTTAGGGCATCACATATCTTCTTCGATGAGTCAAGATGGGAGATGTAGGGTATCAAGTGGTCTTTTATGGAATCCACTATGATACTCATGGCATTGATGTCAGCATCTATGAATTTCTCCATAGCTGCAACGTTCTGCGATTCCTTCTCTTCTCCTTCTATAAACTCTGGCTTCACGATCTTTCCTTTCACAATGTCCAACACTTTATTCTTAGCAAGGATGAGGTCAATCCTTGTCTTCCATGCTCTGAAGTTAGAAGATCCATTTAACTTGTTCTCAAACTTCATAGAGTTCGTCATGGCTTGCTTGACTTAGTCAAACCCTAGATTTGACCAGAAATTCAAACTTCACGTTTTGGCCTTCTGAGAGTACCAGGAGATGCGCTGGGTTAGGGCACATTGATCTATCCGGATATTAGGTCAATATCATCACTTAAGGTGCCTCAAAAAGAGGTTTAGGGTTTCTGCAACTGCTTCTGCTGGTAACCCTAGCTGCAATGCTTTTGGAAGCTGCTCCTGCTAGTAACCCTAGCGGAAGTTCCTCAACGAGCTCAATATCTAGCAGCTATGTTTCCTTCCAGCGTTTTAGGCTGACTGAAGGGGTATGGACCCATAACCTATTAGAATATGGAAGATGGTGTGCTCGTTTTACCATTGACGATACCCTCGTCACCCAACCACAGGCCGAAGCCTCCCTCCGAGCACCTTAACCTTGACTGAGAATTCCTCCGAAAGCAAACCCTAGGCTAGATATCCAAACAAGGAGTAGTGCATCAATCCCCAAGGATAGCGCAACACAAAATACTGATCACATGTTCCAAACCCTAGCCAAGAGATATTCAAGCCAATACTGAAACTAGCTGCTGCTGCAGCTGCACCTGCAACCCTCCTCCAAACCTGTGCACCAACTGCAACTGCAGTGTGCACCAACTAGGAGACTGCAATTCTGAGATGCTGTCAAATGAGAACTGGCGCCCTGTATTTATAGTAATCTTGCCAGTTTGTTGGGGCCGACTTCTCCTTCTGGGTATGTGTTTGTTCAGTATATTATTATTATTTCTGGCCGACTTCTTCTCTTGGAGGCTAATAGCTTAATATAAATTATCTTCTTGAGTCGACAAGGCTTCTAGGGTTATTAGCCAATTCATTATGGTTTCTCTTGCTTCCCAAAGTCTTCTATTCTCGTCAGGTTCACATGTAGAGGTAAATACCTCCCGCAACTACCATAATATTAACACATAACACATACAAGTAATGTATAAGCTATCCCTCGATTTTAAATACAATTACAATGTTGCATTCATGTTGGAGTTTGAGAAACAGGAGTGCATAGAATATGAAAAAAGCTATCCTGATATAATCAAGTCCTGGTGGGGGCACCTAGAGAAATTGAGAGATGACACTCATGGCATGTATGCCACAACGTCGTTGGATACCCACATGATCTATGTAGCTATGATGCTATGTATAATATTCAAGAAGAATATCCCCACTCATTTCCCGATGGAATGGGTGTCGATCATGCATGAGGTGGCCGATGGCTACAATTTTAACTGGGCCAAAGTTTTATAAGACAATTTGGCTAAAGAAATCACATAATACAAATTGGCTAAATCAAAGGGATAGTCCGCCCCTTTCTATATGTCTGCATATACCATGGATTCCATCTGCTTCATAACCTCGTTCCCACTGATGAATTGGAGCTGGACCCCAACCAGCGCAGAACCTATCCACTTCTATCACTCCAAACTGTGTGAGGAAAAGGCGAAATATTTCTTTTATGAAATCTACCACCATGTAGTAGTGCCTATCCATATAGATTTATATGGTTTCCCACCTACTCAAATTTCAGATAGATTCATGGGAAACCTCGAAAAAATAGTTGATTGGTTCATTGAAGAAAACTTTTCTTACATTAGGGTTTTCAGATGCTCAGTCCCTCCTCATGCTCTCCCAAGGTTTTTACCAGACCATCTTGTATGCCGATAAGTATCTTATCAAACAGTGACAGGGGGCATCAACAAGGAGCTTAAAGCAGCCCAGAAAAAGGTATGGCCTACCTTCCCTCTCCAGGTTGGTATGTTTTCATTATTAGACTTCGGTCACTCCAAAGTGGAGGCTGCAACTCTAGAGGATGTCAAGTTGGTTGACATCGAGTTTAAAAGGCACGACCCACAAAAAATCTTGGAAAACCACCTGGCCCAATACAACCTGAAGAGATATGTACACGAAAACTCCCCACATGATGAAATATTCAGGGGAGTAAGGTCTTATGAGGAAGTACTGAATAGAGTCTAAACCTTGTCACCAGATCAACATGCCAGTTTCTTCAATTTTCAAAGGCACAAACGAAACAACTTGTCGAAAGTACTACAGGGAGAATCTGTAGCCACTTCATCTACATAGGAAACTGTACCTTTGGCTTACGAACAAGGGAACTATGGTAAACATGATACTAAGGAAAACCCAAAGAGCGTTGAAGTTTTAACTCATAAATTGGAAGCTTCATTATCAAGTCCACTAGGCCCTCAGACAAATGCTCAGTTTGGATTCTTTCTAAAGTAAGGACATGATACATCTCCTTCTACACCAGCCACATATGTTTCTAAGACGACTAAGAAACAACTATCTATGGAGATCGATACCCCAATTACTTCATTGACACCATTGCAGTCAAGTTTTAGAAATCCTAGTAGTTTTTAAATCATTTTAATAAGTGATATTACCCTGATTTTTCCCGAAGAGATGCCTCCTTTGGACTTCTTCTTCAACAAGAAAAGGAGGGCCGTCGTCAAATGAGAAACACATTAGAAAGATGGAGCAATAGTCAAAAGGAAAAGAATGGTGTATGATGGACATAACCAAGATGATACAGAATTTACAAAGGAAGTTGCAATTTTTTTGGTAGCTTTCGCCACTGCTAATCAATGGTCTGTGGAAAATTTGTCCGAACAACTACAACAAAAGTACTTGTTGGTAGAGAAGCTTCAAAAGAAAATACACACAACTGAGCAAACTGTCCAGAACAGAATGATTCGAGACTTCGAGCAGATCAAAGCATATGATAAACAACAAATTCAACAAATCCAAGCCAACTTTGATGAGCTCCAAAGGAATTCACAGTTCAAACAAGGAATGATCACCCAACATGCTGAAATAATAAAACAATTGCAAGCTAGGTTGGATTTGACCGAAGGTACCTCAGTGTATATATCGACATTCCAGACTCAAACATTGGAAATAAACAAAAAACTGGAAAAGGCCCATCAAGATCTTTTTACGAAAGTGAATGCCATCCAGAATTGCTACCAGGTAGTAGATCTTTTCCTTAAAGACATCTACATCAAAGAAGGAGAAGCTCACTCAGCTCGAATTAAGTTTCAAGAGGCTGTCTTATTGGTACAAAAGGATGATGTCTTAGATGTTCCTCGACTTTCTCTTTCGAAACAAATAAGAGGTGATATAGCTTTAAAGGCACGGGAAACAAATCTAGCAGAAAACAAAAGACTTGAAAGAGAGGTAAATGAAGCTTGTCTAGAAGCGTTGTCATCACTAGACAAAGGACTAAATGATTTTGAAGGAAATTCTATCTCCGAAGCCCTGGGTCAAATTGATATAGAAAAGAACCAGTATAATTCTAGAACAAGCAAAGAAGAAGCTTTGATTGCCATTCAGAAAATGAACCAAATTGATCTCCTTCAAATAAATAAATTGATAGTAAGCCTAAGCTTATAGTTACAGGTCACATCTCAAGGAGTGAAAAGGATACAAGAAAATTTGCCTCGGTTAGAGAGGAAGTTATACATTTTTGAGGTGAAGGAAGAAACTGAGCCTTCAAGGTTAGTGGTGCAATTATTGAGTAAATGCATCCAATGTATTGAATATGGGAAAAAAATCACATCCGAAAACAAGTAAGGAAACATGCACATGTTATTCACATAGCTGAAAGGACAAATGACAACAAAGATATGATGACTAGGATGTTGTGCTAAATTGTCAAGAATATTAGACGAAAGATATGTCTGGCCTAAAGGAATGAGAAAAGAGGAGGCGTTTCGGCCATCAAACGAAGAGATTGCCAACGAAGCTCATCATTTTCTATGTTTTGTTTTCTTGTTTCAAACCTTTACTATTTTAAATTATGAGAAGTCCAACCGTTTTAAGTTGTGACAATTTTGTATAAATACATGTATTGAAGATCTATTAAAGGCTTCTTCTTGCTGATTGTAATAGAGAAAACTCTCCTTATTGAGTATTAATACAAATGCAGACAGAGATTCCGAATTTTGTTTAGTTTGGGTTATGTGTTTCTTATGTTTTTCCATATCTCAACATTTCTTTATGCATTCCTTGATAAATGTTTGATTTCAATTTAGTACAACAACTATTGTAATCATATTGCATCGGTAATTTGTTAAGTAAGCAATTTTTCCTCATCATTTACTGTGAGTAAATCAAGACATGCGAGCTATGTGGATTATTGTATCTTAGACTTTATTCAAGGTTACACTATCTATTTTCTTCCATTGCAACAAGGTGGGACTCTTCAACAATGGATGGATTTCTTTGTTTTACAGTTTTGTATTTTTCTATCACACCATTCGATATTACAATTTTGACTCAGACACGAATTACGACCTCTGTTCTGCCATACTATTAATTTCATTTAAGGAATTTTTTTCATATAACTAAGGTAGAAAAAGGACTTTTAAAAATACTCTCTTTTAACTTTCCTGATGCCTGACATTACTCTTTGAGCCTTAAGTTTAATCTCAGGAACAACACATTATAAAAGGAATATTTTTCTTTTGACAACCAATTAATTTTTTACGTAAATATCATATATGAGACAAAATTATGAGTAATAAGCTATTGGAAAAGGTTCATAAATCTTATTTAACTGTAAATATGAATACATCAATTGTTAGCAATATAAAAAGTAATCTTGATAACAATAATGCATTCTCATATCTAGTATGCAATCAATTGACAAATAAATGGAATTATGGAAAAATTTGACATAACCCTGAATAGAAGAAATTGCAATATTAACAAAAGTGCAATCATACAATCATCACTTTACTCAAATAGAAATTGTCCAAAAGACCAGGTCTTCAATATTAAATTCAAACTAATAAAAGTAACAAGTTTGAGTCTTATGTTTCCAACCCCTAACTTTTCATATCAAATTACATTGAATAGCATCCAGATTCTAAAATTTAGGCAATTTCCTCTTTTCTTTCAATTGATTCTCACGGGTAGCAACTTAGTTCAACAATCTACATTTCAAGAAGAAATATTTCCTTCGCTAGTTGTAGACTTTTTGTTGATTTTACTCTCTCTCTCTCTCTCTCTCTCTATTTGATAAATGATTTCCATAGAGTAAATTTTCTAGCATTGGTGAAATTATAGGTGGATGAGGAATATCCTCATTTAAATTGCATCGGTAAAGTTTCTTGGAAATATCCTCATGGTTTTTTTTGAACTTGAAGAGAAAAGTGTCTATCGATCTTGAGTACTTTGTCAGTTTGGAGATGAATTCTCTTACTGCTTCCACATTCTAGAATTTGAGTTTCATTATACCGTATGCATGAGAGTTCTTTTATTGGTTGACATCTGTAATACAATTGGAAAGTGGCACTACTTTACCAAGATATTGAACATGATGCATGTCATGGTATTCAATAATATCCAAATTTGAATCCTAGAGATCTGAGCAATTCTTATTGGTTTCTTTAATCAAGTCCTGTGAGAAATCACAGTTGTTATACCAAGAATATAGTGAAGCTTGCAATTGTATTTTCTCTTCATGAGTCATTTTGGAAAAAAAATTAGGCACACTATCATCCTTTACTTCCCATGTTTTTACTTTCTCAAAAGACTTGAGCAACTTTTTGTTTCTCAACTTACACTTTAGATTCTTCAGTAAATTTCAACAACTATTCATGTTGTAATTATATTTCATTTAATTTAACACAAAATAATTCTTTAAGGCTAGCAAGTTTGCCACTTATGTTAATGGATTATGTTTTGATTATTTCTGCATTTTTTCATTTCACCTTTAATTCATTGATTTGGGCCACCAAAGCATTGATTTTCTCTCCATGCTTCCTGAACATTTCTTTCTTTTCTTCTTCAAGAACAACTAATTTCTTGGCATGTTATGTTCTGATAACATTTGCCTTTACTCTATGTTCATCAATTGTAGCAACATATGCTTTATTTTCTTCCATTAACTAATTAAGTTGGCATTGATGTTCTTTGACCAAGATAGATTCCTAAGATTTCAATTGCTCTTGTAATTCTTCCACTTGCTTCTTTTATTTTCTTAATTGAGAAGTGATATTTCTAACAGACCATTTATTTGCATCAACAAAGGCCCCTAACACTTAAACAACCTCTTCTGCAAATTCTTCCTCATTTAAGTGTGTTGCGTTCCTTATCTAAACTAATTCATATGAGGTATCCTTAGACTTCTTTGTTTTTCTCTTTTTAGTTATTCTTCTTACAATGGTATTTGTTGTATTGTTGAAAGTATAAGTGTTCAAGGGAAAAACAATTTCTTGAACTGGTAGAAAACTGTCTAAGTCAAGTGTTGTAGAAATTAATCTTCCAGGGATGGAGGTAATTGGAGTAGTATCAATAGTTGTGCCAGTTGTAATGATTGTTGAAAAATTATGTTTAATACTTTGGGTAGTATTGTCTCCTTTACTTCCCTCAACAAAATTTTTCAGAAGTTTGTGTTGCTACATTTCCCTGGATGTTTTCATGTGTATCTCCATTACCTTTACCATGATCATCTTTCCCTGATTCATCTTTGCTTTGACTTTTTTTTATCAATCTGTATATCACTAGCTAGTTTATCTTTGATATGTTTTGAATCTGACTATGATTGTGCATTATCCTCTGGATCAACACTTCCCTGCATATTGCCTTGTTTTTCATTCTTTTATTTAAGAAAAGATTCATTTTTGTTGAATTGGCAACCTAATAATTCCTACATCTTGGGGCTATTATTCAAATCTTTAATTCTGTGAGCTACCTCTTGATAATATTAATCTCTTTGGAAAACAATGTTAAATGGATCATTTTTGTGAATATAGGCTTTAATATTTTTGACCATGCTACAATGTTTTTTGACGAAACCTATTGGGTCATGTATTTTGAAATTTTCCATGAGCTAACCAAATCCACTCAAGTTGTTCTACCTCTTTCAAGGCATGTTTAGAATTTAATAGAGAATAAATTCTCAGTGGAATAGGAAAGGATGACCATTTTGTTTTCTTACTTTTGGATAAGGAAACAATAATACAAAAAAAATCATTTTGATATGTTATCTCTCTAAGCACCAGCCTATCCGAAACATATATTGACAAAATGTGGGGTGCTCCTTCACATTTATAAATTCTGATGTAGGAAAATTCTTCATCTCTGAACCAATCTCTTACTTATTTGATGGTGTTCATGGCTTCTTGAGTAAACCTAAGAGTTAGTTGATTTTTTAAATTCATATAGAGAGGAATCATGAAATGATTACAAATTTCATAAAAATAAGCTTTGCAATTTACAACCCATAACTTAGAACGATAAATATAAACTGGATCTTGAGAAATGCACTAGTTTCAAGATAAAAAAGGAAAAGGGGTCACTGCATAGACTGCATCTATCAGGTAGCCAGACATGAAAAACTCCAAGAAATATTCCAATGGTGCTTCTTGTGATATTTTAAGCGCTTGTTGGATATTGACAGAAAGTATGTGGGCCCAAATGAAGATTTTACCTTTCAAAATTTGATGAATAAGGGGAACCCATGCTAGTGTAAATTTTAGAGAATCTTTTTCACCATATAATCGACAGACCATAATGGTGACTAACATAGGAGGTTTATTAAGTCTTTGAATGGGATATATTTTATCTTAAATGATCTTGAAGGCAAAAGAATCATGCCACCAATCCCGAATTAAATTGTCCATTTGAATTTCTTCCTTTTTTATTTCTTTTTCTATAAAACCCTCAATAAAATTTTCATCCAAATTGAATTTAGTTGGTTCTAACTTGTACATATTTGAAATATCCTCAGTCCTAAACAACCCAATGAATTGATGAGAATAATTGACAATTGTACAAGTAGAAATATCAGTGAGGGAAATAATCCACGGTACCATGTCATAGTTGTTGGAATGTAGCTCAATACTGAGAGGGGGGGTGAATCAGTATTGATAACCTTTAACAATTTTTAAATAATTATTTATTAACTTTATTGATCAACAAGAAACTTCAGTAAATAAAATCAATAAGTATAAACTTTAAATTGCAAATTACAAGTTTTATATGAAGATTGATTTAGAGCACCAACTCTAGTAGACAACAATCTCCTTGTTTTAGGGAACCAACCCTAGGAAGCACCAACTCCCTTGCTTCAAGGAACCAACCCTAGGAAGCACCAAATCCCTGGATTTAGGGCACCAACCCTAGGAAACACTAACTCCCTGGTTTTAGGGCTACAACCCTAGGAAGCACCAACTCCCTTATTTTAGGACACCAACCCTAGGAAGCACAAACTCCCTATTTTTAAACTTAGCAAAGGATACTAATCCTTACTTTCTCCTCTCTTCCACCCTCACTTCATAAGTATCTTCATCTTTCTTCCTTGGACTCTACACATGATTTTGATCTTCAGATGCATACCTCATATGCCTTTTCTTTTCACCACAATTTCTGGTTTATATAGTATTTCAGTAGGTATAAGATTGAACCATTGTATCGTTTGACAATGAACCATTATACCTATTGATTTTAACAATAATACTGATAATAGTTTATTTAAACTAAAGACTTCAAATCCTTTGTATTTTATCCCTTCATGTGCAAACAAGATCTTGTAGTGGCAATGGAATGGTTGTGTGCCAATCTTGTCAAATTATTCCACATGCCCTTTAAACTGGTACAAGATTTGAATTCTGCACAGGTGCTTCCTTCAATCCACTTTCCTTGTGAATGCGGGCTCGAAACCACGGGATTATCCACTCTAAGTGATGTTCCTTTAATGATTTTCTATTTATTCTTCTACATAGGACCTCGTTCAAAAATGTTTGCGGGCTTGTTTACTTCTAGGCCCTTCACGTCTCTAATCAACCCCTTTACCTTAACATGAGACCAGTGTTGGAACCAAGTCCTTCAGAATTCGACATTCTTGCATTCTTCCAGAGTAATACTTCTCGAATTACACTTCATTGAAGTACTTATATTATCTCCACTAGTAGATCGAACGATTGAGATTTAATCTCCCGGTGATTGGATGATCCTGGCTCATTTGGAGGCTTCAACGAAATCAATTATCATGACTTAATCATGTGCTGAGATGGATGGTCCTTATTTGTTTTGTGACTTCGACACTCTGGGACTCTGGGATATTACAAATCTCAAGTTGTTCAACTCCCCCAGAATTATACCTGCCAAAGTGGTCATAAAGTGACGATGACCGCTTACTGTCAGTTAACACCTCCTCTAACACTATCCTTCAACTGCTTGATCTAACGGTTGAGAAAAGTATCGAAGGGATATTAGAACGAGGCTTTGTTTGATTTCGTTACTCCGGGAGTTCGAGATATTTTGGCTTACCCTGTCCTTCCACTATACTCAATCGGAAGGTCGAGAATTCACCCAAAGTTCCTCCTTGATTCGACGATTGGTGGGATTTTGGGGCTTCGACACTTTGAGAATTTGTGGTTTACCTTGACCGTCGACTATACTCGATTGGACGGTCGAGAATTCATCCGAAGTTCCTCTTTGATCTTGGTGGTTGGCGAGATTTCGCGACTTCTAGATTTCATGCCTCTCCCTTGTCTCCAATAATCGCCGAAGTGGGGAAGTTCTGGAGTCTCGAAGATTTTCATCTATTGCTTGGATTTGATCAATGACTGACGATTGATCATTTTGATCTAATGAATCTGGTTATACCTAAAATTTCTCAACTAGATTTGATGGTTTTAATCTCTCTTAGCCTTTGGCTCTACCTTGATCTAACGATTGAGCTTTATTTCGATATGGATATAATGACTTTAATACCTTTGAATTTAATTAGTATATCTTCATTGTTTACAAAGGAAAACTTTCATTGGTTCTGTGGGAATTTCAATCCCAATAGAGCTTCCTTTGTAGCACTCCTCCCGTCTGAGATTTTCCTTCGATCTCTCAAAGGTCTCAATAACTGCACACTCCTCCTGCATGTAGATATTTTTCATGTTAATGTGCTACCCTCTTGAGATTTTTATTTGTGCTCTGTTTGTTGCAGTTGACATCAATGAAAATCGATCTTCCAACAACATCCCCCTTTGGTATTTATGCCAACATAGTAAGAACCCCTTATTTTAACCAGGTTTTTCTATTAATCCTCCCCCTTTAACAACAATGACAGAAGGGATATTTCTTCTCTCCCCCTGAGGTGATGCTCCCCTTGTCCATGTGCTCCTTCTTCTAATTTTGTATTTTTTAATGAGGTATGGGAATTACTCCCAATTTATGTCTTTTGTGAATATGTCTGCAATTTGCTCTTTAGTATCAATATGTTCCATTTTGACTACCTTTTGAGAAACATGATCTCTCAAACATGGTATTTAATTCATATATGCTTAGTTTTAGAATGCATAACATTATTCTTATAGATACTTATGGCACTGGTGCTGTCACAGTTAATAATGACTAGATGATCATATTTCAATTGTACATCTTCTAGGGTCTATTTCATCCAGATTACTTGTGTGCAACAAGAATACTCCTCCACTAGTACTTTTCTTATCATCTACACTACCAACCCAATCTGCATCAGTATATGCTGTCAATGTAAAATATTCTATTTTTGGAAACCATAAACCAAACTCTAAGGTTCCTTTAAGATATCTAAATATACTTTTTACTATCTTCATGTGAGTTTCTTTAGGTGCATATTGAAATCTACCTACTACTCCTACAACCTACAAGATATCTGGTCTTGTTGTTGTTGCTACAGATCCTTCTTTAGTTTGCACACATAGTCCTGATTTTTTGTTAATATGAATCCTTCTGGTTACTCAATATATACTTTTTATTCTAATGTTTCATTCAGGAATGCTAACTTGACATCCATTTGATAAATTTTGAAGTTTCTGAAGCATGCAAATGCCAAGAACATTTTGATGGCCTCTAGTCTTTCTATTGGGGCAAAAGTCTCTTCAAAGTCAATACCTTCCACTTGAGCATATCCTTTGCATACTAATGTGGATTTGTTCTTTATGATCTGTCCATTTTCATTGAGTTTTTTTTTTAATATCCACTTGGTTCCTACCACATTCTTGTCTTTTGGTCTAGGGACAAGTTCCCATGTATAATTTTTCTCAATTTGATCAAGTTCCTTGTTCATTTCTTTTATCTAGTCTTCACTCTTACTAGCTTCTACAAATTTTTTGGGTTCTATTACTGAAAGAATTTCTTGTTCATAATCAAATCTAAGTTTCCTTATGGTTTCTACTCCTGCTTCTTTGTCCCCTCTAATCTGATTTTCAGGGTGATTCTTTTGAACTCTTTTTTATGGTGCTTTTGGTAAGGGTGTTTCTTCCACATCCTTCTCTTCATTAGTTTGTGGTTCATTCTCTTGTAGTTATTCAATATATTATTCATCTTTTGAATCACCATCTTCTTCTTCATCACTAGTTCTTTACCATTCATCAATTTTTTATTCATCTTGAAATTTAAATTTTCTCAATTTTAGATCATCTATTTTTACATTTTCAGTTTCCACTATTTTGTGCAATCTTAGATTATAGCACTTGTAAGTCTTTTTGTTAGGTGAATATCCTAGAAAATACATTCATCTGATCTAGAGTCAAATTTCCCTAGATTATATTCATCCCTCTTGATGTAACACTTACTTCCAAAGACTCTGGAATGTTTCACAGATGTTGGTTTTCCAAACCATAATTCATAAGGTGTTTTCTCATGGTTAGCTCTTAGTTGTGCTCAGTTAAGTATGTGGACTGTTCTATATATTGCATCTCTCCAAAAAAATTATGGGAGCTTGGCTTCATTCAACATAGTTCTTGCAACCTCTTAAACAATTCTTTTTCTCCTCTCAAAGACTCAATTATGTTGAGGATTTCTTGGAGCTGATAATTGTTTCTTGATTCCATGATCTTCAAAAAACTTATTGAATTCTTTAGAGGTAAATTCCCCTCCATTATATAATTTTTAACATTTGATTTTGAGTTCCATTTCATTCTCTACATGAGTCTTAAATGCTTTGAAATTTTCAAATGCATCAGATTTGTCTTTGAGAAAATATACCCAGGTCAACCTTGTGTAGTCATCAATGATCAACATGAAGTAGTGTTCCCCTTGTATGCTTCTAGTCCTAGAGGAACCAGAGAGATCAATGTGAATATTCTCCAAGGGTTTTGATGTATAATTATCTTTTGTCTTGAATCTGACTCTTGTCTGATTCCCTAATTGTCAGTGTTTGCAAATAGGACCCGAGGGATTGATGAATTTTGGCATGTGTTTTACAACTCCCTTTTTACTAGCTTTGATCAGGTTATCAAAGTTCAAGTGTCCCATCCTTATGTGCCATAGCCAACTTTCATCTACTTAACTCATATGCATTATTCTTCATTGTCAATATCTAAGATATACACATTGCTTGAGGTTCTTGGTGCAATAGAAGCTAATTTTCATGATCCTTCTTCTCTTATTTCACATTTTTGGGAGTAAAAAATGAGTATATGTCCCTGATCATAGTTTTATCTTAAACTGAGTAGATCAGGTTTTAAATTTTCTACTAGCAGCATGTTTTCTGCTTTATTTTTCTTGTTTCCCAAAGAAATTGTGCCTTTTCCTAGTATTTTGGCAGATACATCATCTCCAAAAGTGACTTTACCTTTATCCTTCTTTGTCAGAGTGAGAAATTTTCCTTTATCTCTTGTCATATGTTTTGAGCATCCACTATCAATATACCACTGATGCTTTTTGTTCTTAGCATACATGGCCACTTTACATTATGTTACTTTTTCTTCTATATGATTTTCTTTCCATATCTTCTTATCATGTTTGTTAAGGTTGCTTATCTTCAAGGATTGCATTAATAATCTACATTCACTAGTTTTATGGCCATATTTGTTGCACTTGTGACATTCAATATTGTACTTTTGTAAAGGAGAGAATGAATTATAATTTCTTTTCTCTTTATCATTCTTGTTGTTCTTATATCTTTGGACATTTCTTGATTTGTATTTTTTATAGGCTTTACAATGTACTTCTTTGTGTCCAAAGTTGTTGCATGAATAACAATATCCAAGAAAGATATGTTGATATCTATTAGGAGGAGCCCTTTTGATTATTGTATTTCCCTTTCCTTCTGATACCATCCTTTTAATCACTGTATTTTATTTTCCTTTTGGAGGAGGTGTTTTCTTATTAAAAACAGTCTTTAATGGTGCCATCTTCATCTTGTTATCTTCTCCTTTTAAGGGATTTCTAAGAGCAGTTGCATAGCTAATTGACTTTTTATCAGTTTTATGTGCAATAGAGGTTGAATTTTGATCATATCTCAATCTTGCTTCATCATTTGGTGATCTTTGGATGTTAAGAATATCATTCAAAATCTTTGAGCTGTTCTCAAACTTTGACTGGTGATTTCCTCTTTCTAGTTCTCCTTTCATCTGACTAATTTCATCCTCTAGATTTTTACAAACTTGTTGTTTTTCCTTGAATTTTTCATTCAAGTTTTCTTTATTTATTTTGAATTCTTGAAGCTTAGTTTTCAAGTCAATTATGATTTTCTCTGATTCTTTTATGGCTTTTGAAATTTACTTTTCTCTTGTCTGTTATTATTTTTGAAATTCTAACAATTGTCCTCTTAACAAATTGTTCATCGAGGGCACTGATCAGTTCTTCTTCAAGGTCTACTTCCCCTTCAACCTCAGATTTTTCTTCTTCAATAACAAAGGTATTTTTAATGTGATTACCTTGGGTTTCTATTCCCATAAATAGATGCTCATATTCTTCTTCCTCTTCAATTCCTTCAGATGAGTTGTTGTTCTCTTCAGTGTAAACTATCTTTTTCTTTTTGTAGATCTTCCTTTTGTCTTTGGTTTGGTTTTTCTTCTGTTCTTTGAAATTGTTTTCATCATCACTTTCTTCTTGTTTTGGATAGGGACATTTGGAAGAAAAATGTCCAATCTTTCCACAGTTAAAGCATATTAGAGGAAACTTTCCTTTGTATCTATTAGTTCCTTTCTTGAGTTTACTCATGAAGTTAGCTATTTATTTAATAGATATCTTTGACTGATCTTCATTAGACACATGCTCATGTTTCTTCTTTGATTTTGATGCTTTGAAGGTTTTTTTTCCTTTTGCTGGTCTTTCTTGTCCTGATCTCGTCTCATATGTTGTGAGGGTCCCATGTAGTTTATCCATTGTGAGATTATCGAGATCCGGCATGTCTTCAAGAGTAGAAATCTTGGCATAATATCTAATGCGTAATGATCTCAAGATATTTTGGAAAATGGGTTTATCTTTGAGTTCTTCTCCTAACACTTTGATTGAGTTGACCACTTCATCTACTCTCTAAAGATCTTTTGTTATGTTCTGTTCTTCTTTCATTTTCAGGTTTTCAAATTGTGTTATATAAGTTTGTAGTTTTTCCTTTTTGACCTTGATATCTCCTTCATATATGACCTTTAGTTTGTCCCATATTTCTTTTGCTGACTTAAAATGCCTTAATTTTACAAATATAGTATTGGTTAATCCTCTTAGGATGGAGTTGGTTGCTCTTGTATTGTCACTGCAAATATTCTTTCCAACTGTGTTTGTGGGAGGAGTAGCAGGTGCAGTGTACCCATCTTCTACAGATTGTTAGATATCACAACCTAGGGACTTTATATAGCCTTTCATCCTCACACTCCAAAATTCATAATCATTCCCTTTGAACAAAGGTGCTCTGGTGGAAGACTTTCCTTCTTGTTGATCCATTGGATATGTGGAATCTATCTTCCAATTATTAGACTGTGTTGAAGGCATCTGGTCTGATACCAATTGTTGGAATGTAGCTCAATACTGAAAGGGGGGGTGAATAAGTATTGATAACATTTAAAAATTTTTAAACAATTATTTATTAACTTTATTGACCAACAAGAAACTTCAGTAAATAACATCAATAAGTATAAACTTTAAATTACAAATTACAAGTTTTATATGAAGATTGATTTAGAGCACCAACTGTAGGAGACAACAATCCCCTTGTTTTAGGGCACCAACCCTAGGAAGCACCAGCTCCCTGGTTTTAGGTCTCCAACCCTAGGAAGCACCAAATTCCTTATTTTAGGGCACCAAACCTAGGAAGCACCAACTTCATGTTTTTAAACTTAGAAAAGGATACTAATCCTTCCTTTCTCCTCCCTTCCACCCTCACTTCATAATTATATTCACATTTCTTCCTTGGACTCTGTACATGCTTTTTATCTTCAGATGTAGACCTTAGAGACACTTTCTTTTCACCACAATTTCTGGTTTATATAGTATTTCAGTAGGTATAAGACTGAACCATTGTGTCTTTTGACAATGAATCATTGTACCTCTTAATTTTAAAAATAACGCTGATAACAATTTATTTAACTTAAAGACTTCAAATCCTTTGTATTGTATCCCTTCACATGAAAACACGATCTTGTAGTGACAATGGAATGGTTGTGTGCCAATCTTGTCAAATTATTCCACAGGCCCTTTAAACTGGTACATAATTCAAATTCTGCACATGCACTTCCTTCAATCCACTTTCCTTGTGACTGTGGGCTCGAAACCATAGGATCGAAACCATAGGAATATCCACTCTAAGTGATGTTCCTTTAACACTTTTCTCTTTATTCTTCTAAACCTGACCTCATTCGAAAATGTCCATGGGCTTGTTTACTTCTAGGCCCTTCATGCCTCTAATCAACCCCTTTACCTTATCATGAGACCGATGTTGGAACCAGGTCCTCCAAACTTCGACATTATTGCATTATTCTAGAATAATACTTCCCAAAGTACACTTCTTCGAAGTAATTATATTATCTCCACTAATAGATCAGACATTTGAGATTTAATCTCCCAGTGACTGGACGATCCTGACTCATCTAGAAGCTTCAAATCAATCAACGTTCATGACTTAATCAAGTCTTGAGATGGACAATCCTTATTTATTTTGGGACTTTGACACTCTAAGACTCCGGGATATTATAACTCTCAAGTTGTTCAACTCCCTTGGATTTATACCTATCAAAGTGGTCATAAAGTGATGACGACGTCTTATCGTTGATTAACACCTCCACTTACACTATCCTTCCACTGCATTATCTAATAGTTGAGAAAAGTCTTGAAGGGATCTTAGATCGACGGTTTGCATGATTTAGTTACTACGAGTCTCCAGGATCGGAAGGTCAAGCATTCACCCGAAGTTCCTCCTTGATCTGACGGTTGGTAGGATTTTTGGGCTTCAACACTTCGGGACTCCAAGAATTTGTGGCTTACTCCACTACTACATATTGAAAAATTTGCGACGACCACTTGCGACGAAAGTACTCTTTCATCGCAACATGCAAGAGATTTTTTTTTTTTTTTTCTAAATCTACCCTGTGTTCGTCGCCATCTCGATGCCTACAGTTTGACTAAACTGTAATGGTCAATTTTCGTCGCATAAGCGACGACCCTACATTTTTCGTCGCCTATGCGACGAAATTT
>SNQJ01S0115367.1:15949-28133 GCA_010110895.2 Picea sitchensis
CACTAATCTATCTAGATATTAGGTCAATCCATTCATTTAAGGTGCATCAACAAGAGGATTAGGGTTTCTGCAACTACACCTACTAGTAACCCTAGCGGCAGTGTTATGGTGATTGCTCCTGCTAGAAACCCTAGCGACAGTGCTTCAATGAGCTTAATATCCTCACAGATATATTTCCTTCTAGCGGTTAGAATGAATGAGGGAGGTGTGGGCCCATAACTTGTTATAATATAAGTGGATGTGCTCATTTTACCATTGACAATACCCTTGTCACCCAACCGTAGGTCGAAGCCACCCTCCGAGCACCTTAACCTTGATAGAGAATCACTCTGGAAGCAAACCCTAGGCTAGATAGCCAAACAAAGGGTAGCGCACCTTTCCCCAAGGATTGCGCACTAATAAGAGTTGATCAGATAGTCCAAACCCTAGCCAAGAGATAGTCCAAGCGTAACTGCTAGCTACAGCAGCTGCAACGACAACTCTCCTCCAAACCTGCGTAGAAACTAGGCAACTGCAGTGCGCACAAGTGTTGCTCTGCAATACTGAAACTGCTTGCCAGAATGAAGACTGGCCTCCTGTATTTATAGTAATTCTGGCTAACTGCCAGGGCCGACTTCTCATTCTGGGTACTTGTCTGTTCAGTATATTATTATTTCTTCTGGTTGACTTCTTCTTTTGGAGGCTAATAACCTAATATAAATTATCTTCTTGAATCAACAAGTATTCTAGGGTTATTAGCCAACTCATTAGGGTTTCTCTTGCTTCCTAGAGTATTCTATTCTCGTCAGGTTTACACGTGGAGGTAAATACCTCCCGCAACTACCATAATATCAACAATTATTGATCACCTTCATCTAGCTATGATCGATGATATTTTGATAAGTGATAAATGTAAAACTTAAACCACTTTTCACTATACATAGTATGAGAAACCAAAAGGATAACTATATCCCATATGATGCTTATAACTCACCCCTTGGTTATACGAATTAAGTATTCTTTTATGCATATAACATCCAAAAAATAGTTATAACGAAGAAACTAATTTCTCAAAACTTATTTACCCTCTTAGAGAAGGTAGAGCTCATGGATGCCACCTTCCCTGTAGTAAATATTAAACAAATTCAAATGACACCAGATGGACAAAGCATGCATGAACCATAGACCATATGTATGTTATACCATTAAATTCTCCATTTCTCACTCTGTCTGTGTGTAGGCATCAAATTGTGAAACAAAGGGTGATAATTGGAGAAAAATGAAAAGAGCAAAGTACTAGATAGACCATTACAAAAACTATGTAATAATCGTTAAGTGTCCAACATAAGATGGCATAAATCATGGCTTCTTATTAGTCCGTGCCAAAGCAGGACTATAGCAATGAGTTTTCTATTGATTTGACATTAATTTCATTGACTAAGCAGTTTGACTATAAATTTAAACGAATTTTCCAAAGTATAACATTGCTATATTGAATTTTTTAATTTTTTTTAAATTAAGATTGGTCAAGAACTTTAACCCCTTATTGCAGAGGTGTCAGCGATCATTTAATTCTGTCTCTATGCTCCACTTTGTCGAATTGACACAATGAATGAAGGATAGAGTAGGGGCTCAATTTTCCACGCATCCATTAAAAGACTCATTGGTGCTGTCAGCCATGGTAGATGGAAATTAATGGCGCCAAGCCTGATCACGTCCCTAACTCATATTTAACATATCATTTCATTAATTATAACCCGGAGTTAAGGACTGATAATCTAAGAGTTAGCATTAACATCATTATTTTTTTATTGGAGTGGTGTACTAGTAGACCCAGGTGGCAATTACATGGATGTGATTCTAACCATAGCAACCACATGGGTTATGAACCCATGGTCAAAGTGCTATTGGTAAAATCGAGAAATATGAATATATTATATTACATGTTTTGGTACGTGGATTTGATCCATTAAGGCTAGATAATAGAGTTAATGAGTTGAAGTATAAGTATTAGTTTGTGAAATCGATCCACTAATGATATGACAACATAGAAAATAAGCTACGTATAGTTTGTGGATTTGATACAAGATTGTTTTGTTAATGCTTGGATAGCGTAATTTATAATGTGATTGATGCTTGGATAGCATACTTGATAAGTTGAGTAAAGTGTTGATATCATATTTAACTAAATTAATAAACATAGAGTATATATGGGTTACCCATGTAAAATCTTGATAATATAAAAAATGAGGATATAAGTAAAAATATTTATTTGACACTAGTATAGGAAACATTGGTATGTATGAAATGCTTATCAAGATCTAAGTGCAATATCTAGCATTGAGTCTTTGAGTGAAGTGTTGATAATTGCGAAGTCGCATAGTCTTAAAATACAAAGATTAATTTTATTGGGAATTATCTTCCAAGTAAGTCTTGATAGATCGGTGTGATCATTCCAACAATAAAACACGGGATCCCATCATAACTCTATAGTTAATCATGCTTGGGCTAGAGTAGTACTGGGATGGGTGAACTCCTGGGAAGTCCTAGTGTTGCACCCTATAAGGTCCTAGAGTATGACTTCAAAAACTGCTTCTGATTAGCTAAGAGCTTGACTGACAAAATGCTCAGTAAGTAGTACTTATTCCAAACTACTCCCAGTTACAGACCACCAACGAGACTTTACAGATGGCTAGGTTATAGGTTCTTATATGTACATTGATATTCTTCTAGACAAGAGAGAACACAGTTGTGTATACGAACTGTGGTTTAGAAGTATATATGATATGTGTATATAAGAAGATTTGCCTAATCTGAAAAAACTAAAAAAAAAAAGTGTCTTTACATATCCAATCTTGGAATAATATTATGTACCTGGCAGGGACTACGCTGCCATGCAACTCTTGTTTATGAATGTGATGAGTAGGCTAGTTAAATAAATAAATGTGTATACACTTATAACTTATAAGGTTAATCTTAAAAAGTTTAATTAGGGAAGGAAAATCCATTCAAATATTTGAATATGATAACTATCTTCAATAGTTCTTAAGTTTATTAGAAAATCTAACCACTATTTCACCAAGAATACTTGGGTGCATATACAATGCATGTGGATACGTCAATGACTTGTTTATCCTAGAAATGTGGTCAAGTAATCACACCTTGACCCCTAATAACCCTCATCTTGCGTTAGAAAGAGGATCTTTCGCGCTTCGACATCTTTAAGTAATAATAAGTAATTCATAGATAGTACGTTGTGTGCCTTTGACGAGAAAAAATAAGATCTTGGTCTGGCCCCATTCCTTCACAAAACCAGTTTGAATAGAGTAAACAGATTGGATAAATATGAGAACTAGTCTATTACAAGAGTATTGTTGTAACTATAGAATGAAATTGAGTAATACATAATTGATAAGATGATTTAAATGAGCCTAATGATGGTATACTTATATGCCTTGACTAGTCACAAGGTGAAGGGGTGTGTGGCTCTAGAATTTTCATTAACTTAGTTGTTATTATTATTATTATTATGTTGTTACCCCTTTAGATAATGATGTGTCCTCAAAGAATAATTATATATAGGATTTTCTATAGATAAACATGTTTCCTTGGCAACATAATTTTTATTGAGTTGTAGGGGTTTGACTTGGTTCCCTCTTCGAATGCTAGTGAGGTTTCCTTTTTGAATGCTAGTGAGGTTCCCTTGTATTGTGTGCATCATATCCCAAAGTATTTTGACTTGGCTGTTTAATGTAAACATTCAATGCTTCTTGGTAACATACTTTCCTTGCTTCAAATGTTGTATATTTGTTTGTGTTTCTCGTCCCTTTTTATTAACTGTAATTCACTTTTATTGTGATGGAAACTTTTAACCCCTTACAATTTTAAATTTTTTCATTTTTCAGTTAAATTCCATGAACTTTTCTTCGAGGTTGGTGGTATGAGTATCCAGTTGTATCAAATCATTCAACACTTAGAACCATATGCACTTGTCCATATCATCAAGTAATAGATCATAAAATCCTATTTGTAGTTCCAATTTTTGGATTTGAACTAAGACTTTATGGCATCTACTTACTCCTTTGTCCTTTTGTCCCCCAATGATTGTAATTGTAACTGTGAGGTCCTTAGTGGGGTACACAAAAAGGTTTAGTTGTATAGAGATATCAATATTTATATCATTATGATTATTGTCATAATTTATGAGTATCATGATGTTCCTATTTTTTACAATTCCTTTTAGATTCAGTATTTTAGGTTGTGATTTTCCCATCCTCGTTGCAAACTTTATTTTTTTGTCTTTTCTTAGAACTTGGATCTTATCATCCTTCCTAAAATGAGATGGAATGTATTTTGTAGTTAGTTCTTGTATTTGGTCTTTACGACTAATAGTTTATTTTTGAGAAATGTCTTCTTCATTTCTATTTTCATGTTCTATTTTCTCCCATACATGAGATTGAAGCCAATGATATTTTCGATGGTACATCATTATTAATCATTGGTATTTATGATTTTAAATTTATTGAGTTGACTTGTGATACCATGACTTCTTTCATGAACCGTGATCAAGGAGTCGAGACTTACTAGCAAATTTTCATAAGTTACAGGCTTTATTGTTAACTCATCTCATATTTCAGTTAGTTGATCAATCCTTGTCTATGCTTATTAGTTATCCTTAACGATTTTTCCTTATTGTTGATACCTTTTATTAAACCTCACCATCACCTTTTGGATTCTTCGATTAACTTGTTAATTCATTACTTTGGGTGTATCTTCTATTAATTTGTCAACTTTATACCCTAATTTTTTTTTATGATTTCGCATTCTTGTCTAATTTTTTTTTTTATGATTTCGCATTCTTATCTATAATTTGTGTGGAAACATTAACTTCATCTTCATAATGATGAGCATATACTTGTACTTTGTCATTACCACCTATTTTGGTGGTGGCTTCTTGAAGGGCCCACTTTAATTTTGTCTTATATCCTAGAGAATTTATTTTTAATAAACTTTAATTTGTCTTGTTTTGGTGTTGTCTTCTTGAGGGGCCACTTTAACTTTTTCTTTCTTATATTCTATGTATGGGAATTTTATTTTTAATAAATTTGACATTTATAAGAAAAAAGTTTTAAATTTAATATTTCTTTTTACTTGACTTTATAACTAAATCGGACCGTATTATATAAATTCCAAAGTAAAAGTTAAATGCCACAATTATTGGTGGACAGAAATGGATAGAAAATATTTTTGATGGAACTAAAGAAATGGTAGATGATTATATGAGTGACAAAATAGAGGAATATTCACCATGTTGTAGAGTCATTACGACTCTATCAGTGGGATGTATATACTATATGCCATGGATTCACAGGTATGCTAGACATCAATATCATGGATATGGAGCATTGATGGATGGAATAACGTCATGACATGGACAACTCCCGAGATGATGGATAGCATGGTCACATGGACAACTCCCAAGATGATGGAAAGGTCCCAAGATGACCCCGAAGCCGAGGTTGCATGGATTAGGGTGACGTTGGATCACATACCACATCTGAGACCATAATTGAGCCATTATTAAGGTAAATGATTCTTAACCCATGTGAACCTCAGGGAAAATATTCTTAATTTGTTATTTTTTTGAATTGTGTTAGGATATTTTTTTGGCCTATGGGAATCATAGGCACATAATCGACCCTTTTGACATGGTGGAATTGAACCAAGTTGATGGAATTTTTTACAATGCTTGTCAATGTATCAATTGTAGAAATCACATATTTATTCTTGCAATTACCAATCATACAATGAAGAAGTGAATGTAATACTGATGGTTTAGCTATTTTAAAATTCAACTCTTCCTCTTCAGGATCCACAAAAAACTATTTAACAACCAAACAATGATGAAGTGAGTGTAATCTTGTTCATGAGCTATTTTGAAATTTAACTCTTCCTCTGGAGGCTCCATAAAAAAAATTATTGAAAAAGCTATCAAATGTAAAATAAGATTATTTGATATCATAAATTAGTTTATATAAACAATTCTTGAAATATTCTTAAAAACTATTGAAAAAATGGTCAAATGTAAAATAAGATTATTTGATATCATAAACTAGTTGATATAAACTATTCTTGAAATATTATTGAAATATGAATTTTTTAATCATTTAATATAAAAAAGTTAATTATTCTTGAAATATGAATTTTTTGATCATTTAATATGAAAAAATCAATACATATTGATTTTTATCATGTATTAATTCTTTTTTTTTAAATGATTAAAATAATTACATCTTACATGGAAATTATACTTGCTAGTAAAATTGCAATTCTATGTGAAGGTGACATACATTGCAACCCATAAAAAAAAATGGCGGACTGTGTGAGTCTAGGGTTTTGTTAGAGCGCGTCGTCTGAGAGGCCCAATGGCGGCGCCAGGGGGTGGGGGGTCGGCCCCTCCTCCGCTGATCCCGTGCAAAGAGGCCTTTGCAAGGCTGGTCACAAGCTGCGGGAAGAAGTCGACGACTCCTGCTATCCCGAAATTTATCAAGAAGCTCGAGGATATCCCGGAAATAGCCCTCCCTGAAGAGAGACCTATGCAGATCGCCCTGGCTTTGGCTCAGCGGGGTCTCGTGGGACAGTTCATGGGCCTATGGCCGTCCTCTAAAACCACTGACGATTGGATCCAGCGCAACTGGAAACTGAATCTGGCACAGGGAGTCACCTGCTACCCTGTCGGGAGAGGGTATTTCGTATTTGAATTCATTTCTGAAGAGGATCGCGACCTAATTTTTAGGAACGGCCCCTATTTTATGGGCTCGCAGGGTCTATATTTGAACAAGTGGTNAAGTGCCCTTCCTCGCCTTCCCTCCTCGGCTTCGGATTTTCTTCACAACTGGCAGTCTTTGTCCCCCTTTATTCTGCATAAAAAACACCTTCTGAAAACAGTCTGGATGTGGCTTCCAAAGTTCATCAGCTGGAAAATTTGGTTAGAAAGGAATAACAGGGTCTTCAATGAAGTATGTAGACTGCCTTCCCAGGTGGCCATTCAAGCAAGAACGCTGCTGGCAGAAGCGCTAAATGGGAAAGTCAACCTCATGAACTCTGCCCCTCTCTCGGGGGAGGAATCCAGTTGGCTCAATCACTTCAGTCATAGTCCTCCCAGTACCATTAAGTCCTCTTTGAATCCCATTAGAAGATGGGAAATCCGATTGGAGGAGCAGGAATTTCTACTTTGGAGGTCTTCCCTCAAGGAATGGTGCCTCTTCTTCGACGGGGCCTCGAAAGGAAATCCGGGTCAGGCAGGCTGTGGAGGTGTCATTATTGATCCTTCAGGCATCACTCACTCTGTCTATGCTTGGGGGATAGGCCACGCTACCAACAATCAAGCAGAATTTCTCGCGCTCTGGCAAGGCCTCCACCAGGCACTACAATTGGGAATTCAAGAAATCAGAATTTTCGGTGACTCAAAACAGATCCTGGAAGCCATAATTTAAAAAAAAAAAAACCAAAGGACTGCTCCTTAGCCCAGCTGTATAGGAAGTCCGCCATCCTCCTTAATCAGTTCAAAGGCTCTCATATCCATCACGTGCTTAGAACGTTGAATGGTCCAGCAGATGTACAAGCGAATCTGGGATCCCAAATGGGCAAAGGTACTCTAAAGGTTAATGCAGAAACGTCCATTCACGCCATACCCTAGTCCCTCCAAATCCCGAGCCCTGCAACCCCTCGTGACTAATCCGACGTACCAAGAGGAATCCGATCTCTTTCATCATCGCGCCGGACGGGTTTCCTCTGTCCTGAGATCGCACTTCGATTCGGGCTGGGCGATTCATGGGGGAAGTGCCCCGTTTTTTCTTCTTAAGCAACAGACTAGATCCCGAGTCCTCATTCCTTGTGGTTATTCGACCCTCTCCGGCCTCCTGCTGTTCAGAACTTTCAGTGCGATGGATAAGAAGCCCTCAGCGTCCAAGCCGAACCTCTCGCCTCAGGAACGGATTGAGCTCCTTCGAACCGAATTGGAAAGCATCAAAGCGACTACAGCAAAGCATAAATGGGAAATGTTGGCCATCGAAATGCAGGACATTAAGGACGACTTGTCCGATGAACTCCAAGCGGGACTGAAAGACGCAGCAAATCTGATGGGGAACCTTGGGAAAAGGTTGGCTGCTCTCGAACTCCAGGTGGAAGGGCTCACTAATGCCTTGGGTAAGATTTCTGAAGTTACGGCTGAAGCCTCTAAGAAAGACCGTTAACTCCGAGCCATGGCCGCTCGTTCCAGAAGTGTATGAGGGTTTAAAGTTAGATCGATGGCTAAATCTTAGCAGAATTTAATTTTTCGGCATGTAATAGCTCATGAATGTTTTGGTTTGCTTGTAAGTCCAGGTCCCTTGAGAAATAGCTCTCATTTTGAATATGTAAGGGTTGGCAGCCCACTCTGCCTTTTTTCAATAAAAATCCTCATAACCGATCTTGTAAAAAAAAAAAAAAAAATAATTACATCTTAAAAAATTTCATATAAATTTTTTAATCATTTAATTTGAAAAAATTAATGTATATTAATTTTTATCATGTATTAATTCTTTCTTTTTAAATGATTAAAAAAAATCATTTTTTTTTTATATAAATTTTCATAGTTCTAAAAACCTTAATTATTTATTTATGATTTCAAAATTTCCTAACTTAATATTTAAAATTATTTTATCGATGAAATAAAATAAAGACATACACAAAGTTCATTATCACATGCAACAAATTTTTAATCCCATTAAAATAAATATTCATCTATAAATGATGTAAAGATTATGTTATTTTTAACCATTATTTAGAATGTTTAAACATAAATCATTGAAAGAATAAGAAAGAATAAAAATGCTTAGAATGTTTAAACATAAATCATTGAAAGAATAAGAAATAATAAGAATGCATCTTTAAAGATTGATAATGTATCTATCATGTCCCCACAGGGTATCTGTCTGCATCTTGCGATTGTGCATCTCTTAAGGGCGTGTGGCATTATGATTGTTCTAACTTGGCTTCTTACCAATATCAAGGTTACTTCGTCTGGACTATGTCCCTTCACCTAAAGCATACCCATACCTTGTTCTAGGCTACGGGAGAGTCACACTCCTACTCTAGTGCAACTCGCTTATATACTTAGACAATTTGTTAACAACTTAACACTTAGTCATTTAAGCATACATCCATGAACATGTGAAACAAAGATAACACTTGTGAAACAAATAAGAGACACATTGAAATAGTGTAGGCAACACAAGACATGCCTAACGTCCAACTAAGTCTTATGATTTCGAAACAGTTACAATATTAGCACTACTGACTTAGTTTACAACTTGGGCAGAGTTGCATGACTTGCCTCACCTGACCTAGACACTCATACACAGATTTGTCACACCATGACTTGTCTATCACAACAACTTTTTCAACCCTTGTGGTGCGTCCTAGACATGCACCCTTTCATAAACTCACTATATCTTCTCTATCACAAGACTTACATAAACCTGTGGTTTTGTCTCAGAACCTGCCTCACCTAGACCTACGACCTTCCTCAAACTCCAAGGTTGCATTCCATGTTGCTAGGCTCAACCCAAAGAAGGTCACCCTAACTCTATCCACAGAATCACCTCAAGGAAACACAAGTCCTCTTGTGTGGAGAGACTTAACTCCTTGAGGGAATTAGTCCCTCCTTGTCTAAATCTATGTCAGAACCTTGGTGCTGATCTTACCTTCTTCCTTGTGCTTTCTTGGTCCTGCATGCTTGTTCTTTTATATGGAATCCAAATGTCACCTTCATGAATCGTCGTGTCCTTTGGGTATGCCATGCCCATTCACAGACCAACATGCCCAAATGAACTAACACACCCCTTCATGGACCGACACACTCATTAACCCATGTACTCGTCAAACTTCACATCCCTTGAGACTGACACACCCCAACCTTGGGTGCACTCTTCATGCCGATGCATCCCAACTTCTTTGGTGTGACCCATGCTTCACCTCATGCTTGGTAAATCCTCTTGGCGTGTTCGTGCACCCAAGGCATCCACTTTCCCAACTAGTGCGACTCTTGGGTGCCAAAGCACCCCAAATTTCATCTTCTTCAAAACTTGGAAGAGAAGTCTCAAGCTCTTCTAGTCAAGAAGCTTAGAGTATCTATAATAAGATTTAAAATATTTAATATTTTATAAATGTAAATCTATGATAAGATTTAATATTTCAGATATGAGAACAGAGAACATAGTTTATTCACAACACATGAAACCAAAAAGGACAATGGAGGGAGGGATCATGCTATATTTTCATATCATCGTGCATCGAGCTCTTCTCAAATGCCTAGCAATGAAAATACTAGGGTTAGTATCAGATTATTTTGTGTTGAAATTGGGGTTGTATTGTTAAATTGTTGGCAAAGTTATGCTTATTTAACGCCTTGCAAAGGAATGTGAATTTCATTTATAAGAATTATTATTATGAAGATTTGATCTATGTCTGCAGATTTTGAAAGGGTTTTTGTCCATTTTTAAATAATTTAATAATTTTTTAATTTTTAGTAATTTTTAATAAATTGTTTAGTTAGAAGAAAAAATATGTAAAAGTTTTTTTGGGTTTAGATTATTAATGTGTTCAAATTATCCTTCAATATTTTGAGTATGTATGTTTTCACAATTAATCATAATGCTGAAAAATTTGTTGGATAAATACTCTGTGCCAAATTTCTATAATTAGAAACATATAATATTGGAAACCTGACACACAATATTTATCCAAAAAAATCTTCTAACATTATCCTTCAAAATATTTCAAATAAAACACGACTTTTTGTTATTTTTTATTTCAATATGTAAGCAGCTTAAACTGTGTGCAACTACTTTCTCATTCCACATAAAATAAGAAATTTGTTGCTAATTACTTTTTATTTAATTTTATAATATTGTATAGATCAAGTAAAAATAAAAAGTAATGTTTATAATGATTTAACAATAAGCCTACAATGATGAATCAAGTAAAAATAAAAGGTAACGTTTATAATGATTTAACAATAAGCCTACAACGATGAATCAAGGAAACCATTAGCCACTTCCAGAAACATTGTCATTGGCATGTGCAAAGTCCCATAATCAATGGAATCATGAAATGGTTTCTATGGGCTACCTAGAATCAAGATGAGTAAGCATTGCATACAATCCGTTTCACGGTTCTACCCTTTCCCATCATGGTTTAGGATAATCTGTACAAACAATCTCACTTCTAGGTAGTGTGTACATACCAATGATGACATTTCTAAGGTGTGCTAGTCATGAATCAACAATTAAACATACTAATTGTTAAGGTTGACAAGGATTATGTACCATCAAATCATATCTGCAAAACCAAATTCAAATGGCTGATCAATTGACCTAAAATCGTTTTTTAAATTCAAATGGCTAATCAATTGACCTAAAATCATTTTTGAAGAATTGTCAATTGACCTAAAATCAATTTTGAATTCAAATGGCTAATCAATTGACCTAAAATCATTTTTGAAGAATTGTAGGTTAACACAATGCTCTAATAATAATAAAAACTTTCAAAACATCTATTAAACCAACAGAAATGAAAGCCCTGCTAGAAATTGATTTTGCTTGATTGATTGATTTTGTATACTCCTAAGCATTGCCATATTTTTCATGATGACCTGTTGTTGCAATAACCATGTTTTATGGTGGTAAGTTAGTATTAGTGGTGGCTTGGATGAGAAGGTACTGACAAGTAGTAATAGAGGCCTTCAGCTTGAGTATTTTGGCATGGTCTAAGCACCTAGAAACACTACATTGAATGCTAGTGGCAAGGGTCGTAAATACTATAAAATCCCAGAATTTGCTTGCCAAATTTTAATATGCATTTGTCACAATAGTAGTTAGCATGATTGACATATTCAAAAGGAATTGGTATATAAATACTTGATAGTTGGTGCTTCTAAACATGATTTAAATGTAAATTCAATTGTAATTGGTATATAAATACTTAATAGTTGGTGTTTCTAAACATTCTTTAAATGTAAATACAATTGTTACTTATTCCTCTTGTGTATTTAAAATCGAAAATGGTTGTTGATTGATAGCCATGTGCTAAAGATAATAGTACAATTCCACAAACAAATATCAGAGTAAATGTTGGGTATGTGTTATATTCTTTGCACGAGTAG
>SNQJ01S0115367.1:28143-42352 GCA_010110895.2 Picea sitchensis
TGTTCATCGTCGATTAGTGGAGTCAACAACATAATCTCTTAGTGGTTATTGATCGTAGATGGGTGGTGGAGTAGGAATCAACAATCAAATGGACTATTATCTAGACTCATTTGGATCACGAGCCTTATACAACTTCAAAAAAATCATCAACGACTTGTATGAATTTCTTGGAACCATAGTGGTTATGGTTGGAACCATGAAATAGATAATATGGAATGGTTGTGTATCATTGTTCCACCTAATCCATACTTACCAACGATAGCATTTTTGGGGTGGATAATGTTTATTTTTCAATGAGCTAGGCTTAAGCATGAAGTTCATTCCATTTTTTGGAATTTTACTTAAACCATAAACAATTTGTTGCAGCAACCAATATCACAAGAAGAAACACCATGCACAAGTACACAAGAAGTATCCTGGGAAACCCTTCTCAAGAAGGGAAGAAAACCCAGTCAATCATTTTCTATATTATTCAAGAGAAAGACCTCCACCACCATAAAGACCTAGCATGCAAGAGAGTGGTCACAAACCCTAGAATACTAGTGCCCAAGAGAGGTGGACACTTTTCCCAAGAACAAGTGTTTGATGAAATTTCCAAACTCACACTTATGATATGATTCCTCAATGGGGAATTTACCTTTATTTATATTAGATTGAACCTGTCAACAATAGTGTCTATTGGCACAATAGGGCTGACCTTAATAACTTAAAATATAATTAATAATTACCATATTAATTATCTTTTACATTAATTTTCTTTCACTTTATGGTGGGGACGACCTGTACCCTTTACATAACAAATAGGGTTACAGGTAAGTATGAATCTTGTATAATATAGAAAGGGATCTCATACACCCACTAGTGCTCTGCCACTAGGGGCACATCCATCTGTTCTCAACCACAGGAATGTCCACATCTCTATCTCACTACATCTCACAAGAGAACCACACTCACTAGTGCTCAGCCACTAGGATCACGTTCACCTATGCTCAGCCACAGGCACGCCTAACTCAACAGATCTTCTTTCTCACTGCGTTACACAGGAGAATCATGTGGAGTATCACATCATCTCAACTCTCTGCACATAGGAGGCTAATACATCATTTCATCTCTATCTCAGAACGATGCACCCAACTCATGGGATTTCCCACACATCCACCTCTTCTCAACCACAGGCACATCTAAATCAACAGATCTTCTTTCTCACTATGTTTCACAGGAGAATCATCTGTAGTATCATCTCAACTCTATGCACATAGGAGGCCAACATAATGTTCCAGTTCTGTGTCAGATAGGAACCACACACCCAGCTCATGGGCAGACCCAAATCATGGGCTCTTTCTCAGGTCGAGTCACTCAGTCTATGTCCTAGAGGATGTCTCATGCAATTGTAATCATCAACAGTCCATCTTAGCTAGGGATACATTCTCCATAAGGCCAAGTCTTGCACGAAAGTATTCGAACTTCATCTTGGCTATAGTCATCACCACTCCCTCTCAACTAGAGAGGTATTCTCCACCAAGCCAATTTCTCACGGAAGTACTCGAACTTCGTATTGGCAAGAAGTTTGGTGAATATATCTGCAATTTGCTCATGTGTAGGAAGGTATTGCTTGTGTACTACTTTCCTATGCATCATGTCTTTGATATAATGATATTTTATCTCAATGTGTTTCGATCTATCATGAAACACAGGGTTCTCAGAGAGCTTCACACAACTCTAGTTATCACAATGAATAGTAGTAGGATTCAACTCATGATCAAATAAATCTATCAAAAGTTTGTGAAGCTACACTGCTTTGGGGATTGCCACACTCAATGTTATGTATTCTTCCTCTGTGGTACTCAATGGCACAAATATTTGTTTCCTGAACAGGAAACCATGGAAGACCCTAAAGTAAAGCAACAACCAGAGGTGCTCTTCCAGTCTACTACACTCCCTGCCCAATTTTCATATCCCTGCAAACTCAAGTCTACACTGGAGGCATATCTCAGGCCATATCCAACTGTGCTTCATAGAGATATCAATAGTGATTCTGTCTCAGCTGAATCATGAATTTTCGAAGTACATTCACTGCATAGCATATAATGAGTCTGGTGTTAACCAGATACATCAGTGATCAAATCAGTTGTGGATCAATCTCATATGAAGCATAATCATTCATTTTCTTCAAATCCATCACCATCGTTGTAGGAATAGATTTTCATTTAGTCATACTGAACTTCTTTAATATCCCCATTGTATATTTTCCTTGGCTCGAGAAAAATATCACCAGTCCTCTGTCATACTTCTTTGTATCAAGAAGTAGTGTATCATACCCAGATCCTTCATCTTGAAATCATAAGTCAAATCTTTCTTGTATCCAACAACACGACTTCCTGAATAATTCATCAAAATCAAGCTCTCATCACAAACAATGTAATAATATAGGTTTGGATCAGCAACACTCTTGTTGAAACACAATCTCATCAAGAATCCATCCATCTGATGTAGTTTCCAACTCAAGGATGGTAGTATGGATGGAACTGTAACGGGTTTACTGGATCATGTGTCTCATCATAGAAAACTCCCTTTATTTGTCAGAATCCTCTGGTTACAGATCTCTCTTTGTATTTCTCGACACTTCCATCAACTGCATGCTTGATCTTATAGCTCCACTTGGCAGTCACCATAGACTTCCCTTCTGGTGTCGGAACAATATCTCATACATCATTCTTTAAAATATACTAGTATTTTTCTGTCATGGAATCTTTCCATACCTATTCACCTGTCGCTTCTCCATATCAAGGAGGCTCAGAATCAGTGAAGTGGATCATGGTTGAAGGGTATCTCGAAAGTCTATTTTTCTTTCTCTGGATGTGCCTTGTGGGGGTTGCATGTTCCTCTACCTCTTGTAGGGTTTGACGAGCCTAGGTAGGCATTTTATGCCCTACTGCAATATTTCTGGGCATATCAATTCGAACAACTAGATCTGCTGGAATAATGTATGTCTCCCTCTGAACTTTTGAAGGGGGAGAAGGTATTGTCTCACTGTCAATATCCATCTGAGATTCTCTAGATCTTTGACATGTTATCTCTTCTTCAAAGGCAACATCTCTTCTTGTCTTAATATATCTCTGACCAGGGATGTAGATCTGATATGTCTTTGAAGATTCACTTGTTATATCATAAATGTATCCTTTCTCCTTGAAGGGTCTAGCTTGGACCTCTTCTCTTTGGGTACATGAAAATACACTTGGCACCCAAATATCCTGAAGTGTTTCAATCTCAGGCTTCACTCCGGTGAAGGCATCTTAGGAAATTATGTTTCTTCAAAAACTCGTGAAGACTCTTGTTCTGAACATATATTGTGCCATGCATGCTTCTGCCCATAGAATCATTGAAAGATTATGATCATGCATTATTGCATTGGTTTCCTCAATGATGGTTTTGTTCTTCCTCCTTCTCAAATAGTTTTTTTGACTCCCTGTGGAGTCTGAAGTATAACCATCTTCCTTTGTTGTTAACCTTCCTGGAACAAGAAAACAAACGAAAGGGAACAAAACAATAATATCTTGCAAAGGAGAATAATGAGTACATATCTAATCAAAAGAATTTAAGGATTGTTGTCACAACTACAACTCCTAATTTTAATGTAGAAAACTTTAGAAATGTATTTTAGAGGCATGATGATTAAAACAATCAAACCTGGAGTCTTCACTTCTAGTGTGTTGTTCCTCTTAATGCATTGAGATCCCTCTAGATCCATGACTTCAACAAAGGTTCCATCCTCATGCAATTTACCTCATGACAATGATAAAAATAATATATATACAAGTGCATACCTAATGGTGCTAATATAATTTCTCCAATGGCACCTGGTTGATCTCTATCCTCTTATATCTTCATGAACAAGGTAGTCATGGTGTGACATTTTTTCATCTTGTTATTTTGAAGCTGACCCTTCAATATAAGAACTTGATTAGATGATTGGCTTCCTTGTTTTGACGTCATATTCCTTCCATTCATCGATATCTATCTCT
Organism: Picea sitchensis; assembly: GCA_010110895.2. NCBI lineage: Eukaryota > Viridiplantae > Streptophyta > Pinopsida > Pinales > Pinaceae > Picea > Picea sitchensis. The sequence continues at coordinate 32,166 of SNQJ01S0115367.1, forward strand.
GGTAAAAAAAATTGTATCACCCACAATAAGTCTTCCTCTGAAGTCTTGTCTTCCAGGAACTTGAAGTTGTTTGATCCATCAAGCTTATCTTCCATCATAGTTTTGTTCATCATATTTTTAGATTCTTCACAAACCCTTGATAACTAGGATAGAAAACCTAACGGCTAGGCTAGGCTAGAAACATTAGGTTTTGTTGGACTTATGACTGCCAAAAATAAGCCTTTAAAGTCATAAGAACATAGGTAATATTGAAGGCTTCTTCAAAGAGCTGCAGAAACCCTAAAACCAAAAATCTGCAAAAACTTGCAGAACCCTTGAAACCCTAGGGCCAAAAATCCAAAATTCTCGGAATTGCACTTTGAGAGTTTATGGAGGTGCACTGAAGAAGGACATACCCTCCTGTCCAAATTTAATCCCCAATGTCCAAGTGTGAAGTGATGAAACACCCAAAAGAAGAAGGTCGTATAGATTTTCTGGAAACCCTAGGAAGGTCGTATGGTTTTTGAAAAAGAGGAGGAATGACTGGTAGAATCTTGTGCAATGGGTTCTTCAAGACCTATGCTCTCATATCATGTTGATTTTTCAATGAGCTAGGATTAAGCATGAAGTTCATTCCATTTTTTGGCATTTTACTTAAAACATAAACAATTTGTTGTAGCAACCAAGATCACAAGAAGAAACACCATGCACAAGTGCACAAGAAGTATCCTAGGAAACCCTTCTCAACAAGGGAAGAAAACCCATCCAATCCTTTGCTATATTATTCAATAGAAATTCCTCCACCACCATAAATACCTAGCACACAAGAGGGTGCTCACAAACCCTAGAAGACTAGCACCCAAGAGAGGTGTGCACTTTTCCCAAGAGCAAGTGTTTGCTGAAATTTCCAAACACACACTTATGATATGATTCCTCAATGGGGAATTTACCTTTATTTATATTAGACTGAACCTGTCAATAGTATTGTCTATTGGAACAACAAGGCTGACCTCAATAACTTAAAATATAATTAATAATTTCCATATTAATTATCTTTTACATTAATTATATTTCACTTTATGGTGGGGGCGACCTATACCCTTTACATCACAAATAGGGTTACAGGTAAGTCTGACTCTTGTACAATATAGCAAGGGATCTCATACACCCACTAGTGCTCAGCCACTAGGGGTACATCGATCTGTTCTCAGCCACATGGATTTCCACATCCATACCTCACTGCATCTCACAGGAGAATCACACTCACTAATGCTCATCCACTAGGAACACATTCACATGTGCTCAACCACTAGGATCATGTTCACTTGTGCTTAGCCACAGGCACATCCAAATCAACAGATCTTCTTTCTCACTATGTTACACATGAGAATCATATGGAGTATCACATCATCTCAACTCTCTGCATAGTGGAGGCTAATACACCATTTCATATCTGTCTCAGAACGATGCACCCAAATCATCGTCTTTCCCACACATTAACCAATGCTCAACCACATGCACGTCCAACTCAACAATATTTTTTTTCAATGTGTTACATAGGAGAATCATATGGAGTATCATCTCAACTCTCTGCACAAAGGAGGCCAACACAATGTTCCAGTTATGTCTAAGATAGGAACCACACACCCATCTCATGGGCACACCCAACTCATGGGCTCTCTCTCAGGTCGACTCACTCATTCTGTGTCTTGGAGGATGTCTCAAGCAGATGTAATCATCAATAGATAATACTTTCCTCCTTGGACTATAGTTAGATGATAGAATATGTTGGGTGGATAATACTTGCCTCCAAAGATTATAGTTGTTGCATGATGGAATTTGTGGGCTACATAATATTTGCCTCCTTAGATTATAGTTGCATGACGGAATTTATGCTATGTATAATACTTTCCTCCTTGGACTATATTTTCACTCCTTGAACTACAACTACAACCAAATCCATTTGTATGCTTGTACTATATTTATCATTTTCCACAAAATGATTTTATTATATGCGTGGATAAGAAATATGCACCAAATGACATAGTATTAATGAAAGTGTATGTTGCATTGTCAAATCTCTATTGATATGTATCCAAATTGTTGAAATTGAAGAGTTACATAAAAAATATTAGTTTTAAAATTACCTTCCTATTATTATTATTGTTGTTATTATAATTATGACCATATTAATATCGAAAACTAATTTTATCATTTCATTATTATTATTAAAACTATTCAAAGTGCATATGTCCTTATCATGAAATCTTCAAGATCAAATGATAGGTTTTATCCCCGTCTATTTTGCATTTATGAGATATTCAAGAGAAAATTACATGAGGGTGGGGGTTGCGGGTAATATTATGTTTTCTCTAATATTACCCCCCACCCTCATGTACGAGGGTGGAGGTGGGGGGTAATATTAGACAAAACATAATATTACACCCCACCCTCCCTCATGTACCACCCACCATCACCCTCATGTATGAGGGTGGGGGTAGGGGGTAATATTAGAGAAAACATAATATTACCCCCCACCCCCCCTCATGTACACCCCACCCTCATGCATGAGGGTGGGGGTGGGTATTATGTTTTCTCTACTATCTAATATTACCCCCCACCGTCATGTACATGGTGGGGGTGGGGGGTAGTATTATGTTTTCTCTAATATTACCCCCCACCCTCACCCTCATACATGTATGAAGGTGGGGGTTAATGGGTTAATATTATGTTTTCTTTAATATTACCCCCCACCCCCACCCTCATACATGAGGGTGGGAATGGGGGGTAATTATAGGGAAAACATAATAATGGTGGTGGGGGTGGGGGGTAATATTATGTTTTCTATAATATTACCCCCCACCCCTACCCTTACCCTCATACACAATATTAGAGAAAACATAATATTACCCCCCACCCCCACCCTCATGTACATGTGGGTGGGGGGTAATATTAGAGAAAACATAATATGTTTTTCTCTAATATTACCCCCACCACCACCCTCATATACATGAGGGTGGGGGTGGGGGGTAATATTATGTTTTCTTTAATATTATCCCCACCCTCATCCACCCTCATGTATGAGGGTGGGGGTGGGGATAATATTAGTCAAAACATAAGGTAGGGGTTAATATTAAATAAAATGGGTGTGGGGAGTAATATTAGAGAAAACATTGGGTGGGGGGTAGTATTAAAGAAAACATATATTATGGTTTCTCTAATATTACCCCCCACCCAATGTTTTCTCTGATATTACCCCCCACCCCCACCCTAACCATCATATATAGAGAAAAGATATTATTTTTTCTCTAATATTACCCCCACCCCCACCCTCATACATATAAGGGTGGGGGTGGGGGTGTGGGTGGGGGATAATATTAGATAAAACCTATTATATGAGGGTGAGGGTGGGGGATGGATCATGGGGGTAATATTAGAGAAAAAATATTACATATGAGGGTGGGGGTGTGGGGTAATATTAGATTAAAAAATATTATATGAGGGTGAGGGTGGGGGATGGGGGGTAATATTAGAGAAAACATCCTATGTTTTCTCTAATATTACATGCCACGGCCACCCTCATAATATGTTTTCTCTAATATTACCTCCCACCCCCACCCTCATGTATGAGCGTGGGGATATGTTTTCACTAATATTACCCCTTATCCCCACCCTCATAATATGTTTTCTCTAATATTACCCCCCAGCCCCACCCTCATAATATGCTTTATATAATAATATCCCCCACCCCCACCCTCATGTATGAGGGTTGGGATGGGGGGTAATATTAGAGAAAACATTTTAAACATATTATATGAGGGTCGGGGTTGTAACACCCCAAGACTGAGTCCCAGTTGTAAATGTGAATATGTTTTATAGACTGGTGAGCTGGGTTATTATAAGTCAGGAGGCTTATGTGATGATTAGGCCAGAGAGCCTAGATGCTAAAAGGCCAGTGAACCTCTTTTTGTATATGTAAACACTCATATCATTAATATAATACATCGTTGCATGTATACCGACCACGATAAAAAGGTATGGGGGACTAAACTTCACTAGGAAAGGAAAGGGAGGGCTAAGAGCCTAGGAAAAGGGGTTATGCTAGAGGGCTTATCTCAAAAGGAATATTATAATATTCTTTTTAAAGGCTATGGTGAGGATAATTATTTTATCCTAAGTTCTTATGGGAAAGAGGATGAATCCCAGGTGGAAAAAAATGATCTCCTTGAGAGCCATGTGTCATCAAGGGCACATGAAAATAAGCGTGGGGGAAATTATTTTGTTTCCCACTAATGGAGCCATTCATGCACTCAACCATTCTCTCCATTGTTGAAACTCGGCATCATTCACACACCCCTGGAGCCTGCATGCACTCGACAACTAACCTGTTATTTCTTGTTATCAACAATAAATCATATTCCTCCTGGGAGGCACAATGCACCCGTACCTACCTGAGTCAGTGTTGTACCTTTCTGTTATGCATTGTTCCTATACCAAAATCGAAGGTTGTTGTTTTTGACCATCACCCATACCTTTCCTGTTATGTGCAACGCCCTATTCCTTACCTGAGCGTGATTGTTGCCACCACCTATTCCATAATCCATTTTCTGTTACTTCCTTCACCTGAGTGTACCTGATTGAATAGAGCATTAAATTGAAGAAGCAGGTTGTGAGGCCTGTGGGATTGAAGAGGCAGGCTGTCACGCCTGTGAGAAACTCTCTCCAGGTGAGAAAATTTATGGGGAATTGAATTCCTAAAGGATCCCAACTGCAGTTACAGTGCTCTGAGACTTCGTGTCCAACTTGTTGCTAAAGCCATGGAAGGGAAGTGGGGTAGTTGAATTACTATTGAGTAGAGAAGGGGCACACTACCTGTGGTGGGACATGCATGTGGGGAATGAGAGGTTGTAGGCTAGTAGTATGAGTTGGCTCCTAGGATGAAATCCTTCTTTTTGTTTTTATTGTCTCAGCCTAGCTAGGAATCCCTTTGCCCATGTGGAGTTTAGTCCCAAATCAGGGGTGACCCACTACTGATAGATTTGAGCAGCGTGGTCTAAGGTCGGGAGGTTCATGGAAGGTCTGGACGCAGTTGGTGGTATTCAATAAAAAAATAAGTATCAATTATGAGTTCAATTACATGTTGTGTATTTGTACATGTTTGTATACTTATGAGTATTTCATCTGTATGATGTATGTATAGGATTACTGTTATTTCCGCATGAATATATCCATTAGAATAAGTTATCTGTCTGTATTAAATTTGTATAAATATATACAGTAGAAATGAAAATTTGTTACATGGCATAGCCTCGTGGCCTAAAGATGGGGATGCTACAATTGGTTTCAGATCTTAGTAAGAGTGTGTTATGGACTAGCATGGTCTGACATGGAAGGTTGGGAATGTTACAAATTGGCATCAGAGCTCCAATTTCCAACACTGAGCCTGGATGGGCCAAGCAAGTTGAGGTGATTCACTTGCGTGGAATTGGGAAAAATCCCCAATGTTAAATTCATGGAAAATTGGAGAAAAATGACCAAAGTTGTGAAATTTGCATAATTTAATACATGTTTAGGATAATTAAGACCTAGAATGGGTTGAATTTGAAGTGCAAGGAGTGTGCATGCAACTTATTTAAGTTTCAAACTTACAGAAGAGAAATCCTTCTTTGTGAGGGGAAGAACAAACAAGATATGTTCGGTAGAGGACTGAATCTGTCACAACCATCAGATATGGAAAAGGAGCATAGTGGTTAATCACTCAAGTCATTCAGACTTCACTGCTTCGATATTTTTTAAGTCTTGGATGAAAAGGAGGTAAAATACCTAAATCTCTGAAGTCCCGAACTAGATATATGTTGCAGACCACTGTGATGAGTACTTGACCCTTGAATTTTGCCAAGCACAGATCTAGGTCGTTAGATCAAGTGTATATAAAGAGGTGAGGTACAGTGGAGAAGATCAAACCGTAGCCATTAGATCTACACGCGAGCGAGTGTGAGCCATAGATCTCATGACAGTCTAGAGGTTTGATACTCTGAGAAAAGTGAGCGCTTAAGATGCCAGGAAGAAAATCTCCTGAACTCTGGAGTAAATCAGGAATGTCCGTTGTCTAGGATGCATGGCTACATATTATCAAATATTCATCATTCGGGAGATTTTTGGTGTAGTTTGGAGAAGTCTTTCAGAGCCCCGAAGTTTCGAAGATTTGGAGAACACTATTAGGGAGTTCATAAATTCGAAGTTCCAGTGTTTTGATGTGTTCTTGTGTGAGATCCTCCAAAGTCTCGAAGTCGCAAAGCACTGGAGTGACATAGCATGATGAAATCACCTAGAGTGACATGGACCTATTCGGAAATTCAACGTTCGAGAGAGATTTTTTGTTATGCTGAGAAGTTCTCCTAAGCTCGAAGCTTTGGAGCGTCGAAGTAGTAAAGCTCTGAAGAGAGAGGGTTCAAGAGTTCGCCAGTTCAATGTTCAAAGGAAATGATGTATGTTGTAGGAAGAAGCTCCAAATAAAAAAAATTCAGAGCCCTGAAGTCCCGAAGATATGAATAAGCACCTTTCATTTAAGCGCTTGGTCACAACCCATGGTCACATGAGATTGAGGGCTGAAGAAAAAGGGTTAGTGCCCGAAAATTGTTTTTAAAGATAGAAAAGTGCTTAGAAAAGGAGCATGGGAGGATTTGATTTGTACATACTTGTAATTGAGGGAAAGTACAGAAGTATGTAAGCCTAAAGAGAGGATTCTACATGAGTCCAAGAGCTAATTCATCTCTGAAGAAGAAGATAACTTGTACAAGGATCTGTATATTTTCTGAGGTACTATGAGGGTGCCAAAACAGGTTTGTCTTTGACCATATTTTTGGCTCTAAGTTTGCACTCTGTGACTGCCATTTGTTGTTTTTTTAGGACAACAAACAATCAAGTACTTTATGCTCACAATTTTGATTGTTAAGTGTCCTTTTTAGGTGCCCTTGCAAGTGTTTTATTATCCCAATGTTAGCACATGCAATATACTCAAAACAAATAACACAACCTCCTACATCTTTACAAATTTAAATGTTCATTTACACTTCTAAGCATGCATGAAATTGACACATGTGTTTTTGGTCAACCTGAGCTTGGAAAAACCCCCCATGGGGAAAACTAGTTTGGAGTAGATTTATATAGAAGGCCTCAAAGAAAAATGTAAAACACGAAAAACATAAACAAGTGAACCTGTTACAATATAAACCCTTCTCGGATGCCTTGGAGTTCCTTGAATACCTCCCTTCTAGCCTCTTGAAGTAAGGATCCCTTTGCCTTCATGCGACCTTCTTCCTTTGCTAGCCTTTGAGCCTTTTCCCTTTGCCTTTGCTTTCACCTTTAACCTTTCCTTTCCCTTTGCTTTTCATTTTATGTAGCTCCATCCTCTCAAGAGTGCCTCCCTCCAAGTAATGGTGCACCACTATGCCAAGTGTGCCCCCTCCTCTAGAAAAACTCCACAATGGTGCACCCTCCTTCACCCTTGCACCCTATACACACTATAGTGTGCCTAAGTAAGTTAATGAGTCCTCTCCTCAAGATAGAATCCTCTCCCAAGCTATGTTTTCCTCCAATCCTGTAGAATGCGCCCTCCTCTAGCATGTGCGCACGTCCTCCATGGAATGCGCCCCTACACAAGATGATGTCCAAGCCTCCATGGTAGACTCTCCATGCAAGCTATAACCCAAGCTAGGGATCCTCCTAAAGCCTCACCCTCATGCACCTTCTCCTCCTCAAGATATGCACCCAAAATCTCTCTTCTTTCTCCTCTGCTCACAAGTGAAGAATGAATCTCATATTTGAGGTATTCCCTCCTTTAGCCTCTCTTTTGCTAAACACAAAAAGATTAATGGCCTAGATCAAATCTAACCAAGTCTAATCAATGAGTGAGATATAATCCAACAAACATCACTTAGGAAACCCACTTTCCTTAGTTTTCTTTATGTCCTTTAACTCACCCACAAAGTGAATTAAATGTCACTTTAATGATTTAAGTGACTTATTTCACTTTTGACTTAAATTGCCTACGTCAAAGTGAAATTAGAATCATAAAGTAAATTAATGAGGGAAATAGTCTCCCCCTTTGTGTTTAGAGACTCACAAACACAAGGGGACCACTTTTCAAGGTACCTAAACCCAACACTCCCTCTTATCGAGGAAAGTTACCTTGATCCCCAATCTCATCCCTGCAGTGGACATGGTTTCCTACTGGAAAATACTCAGTGAGTATGGTTGTACCCTGATCAATGAAAGTAGTCTTTGACATAGATCTACTCAATCTACGTGATCTATAGATGGAAGTGCATCTCCACCTATCCAAGATCACCTAGATCTTGGTATCAAACCAAAGATCTCAACCTTGGTCTCCCACCAAGGATTTATAACTATTGGCATCTCACCAACAGTCACTACTCCTAGAATATCACCAAGAGTCACTCTCTGGGCATCTCACCAAGAGTATCCCCCTATTCGTATCTCACCAAGAGTATCTATATCTTGGCATCTCACCAAGATCCTCAACTTGGCCTCTCACCAAGTTAATTCCGCGTGAGGTGGAACCTAAAATTGATCTTCCCGTCTTTGTATCCAAGTGAGGCTGAAGCCTCTGTGGTGACCTACTTCTCCTCCTCATCATTATATGATGTTCTGAAGCCCCTACACCAACCCTCCGTCTCAGAAAATCTAAATTTGAATTTGTCTTGGGTGGACCAGTCACCCCTAAAGATGGTGTCCATGAAGCCTGAATCTGAGCTCCCTCTAAATCACTAGTGTGAGTCAATAGGTCCTCCTCAATGTTGTCTCCCCACCTGACACTAGATGGTGTAACATATGAAAAGGAACTGACAAACACACACTCCCTCTCATACTGAGAAATGAACTCAATCTCCTATGTTGTTGTTGTAGTATCATCTTGTTGCTTCTTCTTCTTGTTCTTCAGACAATGTCCTTCATAGTGACCCATATCGCCACAAGAAAAGCATATCATTATCCTCATGTCTCTCCCCTTCCCACTACCACTCTATTGTGGTTTGGCCCCTCCATTGAGACCTTGTCTAGAACCTTTTTCATTCTTCTTCTTTCCCTTAGTCCACAGAGCAAGGTCCTCATCACCCTGGGTAATTCGTTGTTATCCTGAGGAATCTGAGGTGCGTCTCATCTCCTCCTGAATGAAATCATCCCAAAGTCTCTCCTAGGTAGGCATATCCTCCTAGGAAACTATTCCTTGAACAAATGGACCCCATGGTTTGGTAAAGTTGTTTAAGGTTGTCCTCACCATAAAGCCTGGATCCACTATATCTCCGACTGGTGCAAGTTCATCTCTAATCTAAGTGAATCTTACAAGGAATTATGTAGCCAAATTAGAATCAAGCATCTTAATGCTCTTGATCTTGTCCCACAGAACCATCTTCTGGTTCTGGTTTGGACTATGGTAAATCTTGGATAGAGAATCCCACACCTCTAATGCGTAGTCTTTACCAGTCAAATGTGGAATGACGTGGTCTCTCACCCCATCACAAATAGTCCACTTCGCCATGTTGTTCTTCTTCCTGAAATCTACCACCATGACAAGAGCAGTGACAGGAGGAACAACAACGAGAGCCTCAAATATATCCCATAGTTGGAGGTCCTCTAAGACGAAAATGATCATGATCTTCTAAGGGGACCTATTGGCAGCTCCATATATCATATCCTCTGCCTACATCTGGGAAACCGACATGGTTTTCCAATAAATCTCACATTGATTCTAAAACAACACAAGAGTACTACCTCACTCCTATCAACATAGGTGTGAAAAGAGGTAGTAACCCCACAACCTCACTCCTAGCAAATAGGTGTGAAAATAGGTTGTAAAATACAACCTCACTCCTATCCAAACAGGTGTAAAAAGAAGTTGTCAACAAGTGTCAAAAAAATCAGTTCTGCAACTGTCAACAAATATTCCCACAAGTTGTCCACAAACTCTGTCAACACGTTGTCCAAAATCTTCCCACTAAGTTGTCTCAAAAATTTCCACTGAATTTTAAACAAATAACAAGTCTAAGTGACCATTGGCTCTAATACCATGTAGATTTTATGAGGTACTACGAGGCTGCCAAAACAGGTCTATCTTTGACCATATTTTTGGCTCTAAGTTTGAACTTTGTGACTTCCCTTTGCTACTTTTTAGGACAACAAATAGTCAA
>SNQJ01S0115368.1:28695-55190 GCA_010110895.2 Picea sitchensis
CCTTTGTATCTTCCACTTCCCTTCTGAAACCTTCTTACAAAATTTTCTATTTCTTCATCAAGGTCGTTATCCTTGTCTTTTGTCTTCTTTATGGATTTAAAGGCTGCTTCATTGTTTGGCTGGTCATTTTCTGTACCTGTTCTCATTTCATATGCTATAAGAGACCCATGTAATTCATCCATTGTCATTTTGGTCAAGTCCCTAGTTTCTTCAATGGCGGAGACCTTAGCATCATACCTCAAAAGAAGTGATCTCAACACTTTTTGTACAACCAAAGATTCATCGAGCTCTTCACCTAATCCTCTGATAGAATTAACAACTTCATCAACTCTAAGAAGATAGGTTTCAATATCTTCCTTTTCATTCATCTTCAAATTTTCAAATTCTGCTTTATGTCGTTGAAGCTTGACCTGCTTAACTTTTGGATCACCTTCGTAGATACTCTTGATTTTGTCCCATACCTCTTTAGAAGTGATGCAACCCATCAATTTTCTAGCAATGGTTGGTGCCAATGCTGCTAGAATAACATGTCTAGCTTTTGAATTACAACTCATAAGATTCTTCTCATTTGGATCGGTTGGAGCATTATTTGGGATTACATAGACATTTACAACCGAGTACCAAATGTCTACTCCCAAACTGTTAGGTAAGTTTTCACTCTATCGCTCTAGTATGCATAATTTCTTCCATCAAATTTTTGAATCCCATTTGAAATGTGCTCATGGTCATCCATCTCTGCTCAATATTTTCCTCCTAGTGGTTAAACTATTCTGAAGACAACCTGCTCTGATACCAATTGTTGATACTGAGAGGGCAGTGAATTAGTATAAAATACAATTTAAAACCTTTTTCAACTTATACTTAAACCATTCAAATATATCCAATGAGAAATGAACAAAAGTATAAGAGTTACACCAATACACCACAATACACCATGCACAATATATGAGAAATAATCAATAGTTATTTTTCAAGGGAAGTAATGACTTCCAAAGGTAGCTACAACTTCCAAATGTAAAGGAAAGGATAAACCTAAAAGAAGAATATACAGTAATCCAATATCAAGATAGGATTTAACTCTCCATCCTTGCCCCTTCCTTCCACCCAAATTTTTTTTATAGAGAGAATGGTAGACTTTTTTCAATTCTGGTTTATTCAGGAGACCAAACTTGTACATAATGCCTCACGCTCAATATTTAACATCAGATTTGGAAACTCACACACAAGAAACTAAAGTCTGTACTATTTCCAATGAAATTTGTCCCACTTAATTTGGATTCTCTATGAAGAAGTTATGACTGTTTTACCCGAAACACCTGTTTATTGACTAGCTTCAAGACTGGTCAAAAACCCTATCTTCCATAGAGTGTATATCCATAAATATAGCAAATAAAGAGCTGAAACTTTTACCATAGGTAACTTGATATGTCTTCTCAATACCATAGCAATTTAACCATCTGAATCATTCTATAAAAAAATTTATAGTGAAAATGGTAAGATGACCTGAAAATAACATACCTTAGAACACATCAACAAAAGGCTCCATCCTCCCTTGAAATCCGTCCTTCTTTACTTCTCATTTCCTTTGAAATTTGGCTTGTGTATAAAATAAATGTATAATGATATTTATTTATACCATTTATGTCACTTCCTTTTAACATTAGGGCTGACCTGAAACTTTCTTATTTTGTAATTATGTTCTTTAATTATCTTCAGGGCCTACATGTACTTCCTTCATCAATTCACTTTGTCATCTTCAAAAATTCATTTCTCCTCAACTATGAGGATCCACGTGACGTGCCACATACCACCGAAAAAAACATTATGTATACTATCCATCCATGGGTGTTGTATCTGCATGTGCATTGCCGTTCATGTCCAAATACCTTCATCAATCTTGCGGTCCAAAACCCGTGACTAGGGTTGACATCATTGACAACAACCAATCTTCCAACATTTCACAACACCCACTGACACTCTCTCAACTGTGATCCTGTAAGAGATAATTCTAACTGAATTTCACAATAACCATTGGCACTCTCTCAACTATGATTGTCTGCAACAACCCAGATAATGATAATGAATATATATTGTACCCCCCTGCTGATGTATTGTTAGCATTTCTTCCCACCGACTTATAGTGTTGTTTGGAAGGAAATGCGATCAAAATAGTGTTGTTTGGAAGGAAATGAGATGAAAACGTGATGGAATTGACATTTGGCAATCTATATTCTCAATATTTGGTCAGTGTGTCAAGATTGTGTGTCTCCATTCTTAATATATATGTTGTGGAAGATAAGGTGGTGTGGACATAGAGTTCATTGTCGTAGTAGCTTCACTCATCCACATCCACATGTGCCAGTTATATTATCGTGGGGTTGTGGCCCCACCTTGCCTTCCATTCCTCTAAGCCTGAGTAGGCATTCAAAAAATCCAAGTGGAATATTCAAGGTACCATTCAAAGCCGAACAACCTGATGAGCAAGCAAATTACAACAAGGATATATCAGATACAGAGGGAGGGGCCTTTCTTCGGGTAGAAATAAGTGGAAAAAAAGTTTATAAAATGTTTGTTGAGAATATTTAGTGTCAGCATGAACATTATTTCCATGTCATTAGAACTGCCGACAGACACATCCTACGGAACGAGGCCTACTTACCTAGACAAGATTTGGGATTGGAACGACCCACTGTAGAGAAAAATTACCCCAACACATGGCCATCGCCAAGACTACCTACCATACGAGGCCCATGAACCCAGTAAAATGTTGATGGAAACATCCTACACACTGACAGACATGAATATGCGCTTCCCTAAGCGATTTATCAGATGTCGGCCCCACTAGGCCCCTACCACTGATCAAAATTTGAAACATTCTTGGAAGATGTGGGTTTTAGTGATGTATAACATCTGGATGTTACCACTAGCCAAGTGGTTGGTAGTTTGAAACATCTGGCCACATAAGATATTAAATATATAAGGGAACAAGCCACATTGCAGCTGAATTAAAAAACCTTTAATTTCAATGACTTCTACTTCAAAGAATTGTGGCCTATTGCAGTCATATTGTTCAAAGTCATATATCTTCGTTGTGATATTTGCATTTCCCAATATTTCCTTCAACCTCCCTGAAAAAATGAGCAAGGCATGCATGAAAGGAGGCACAGGATTCATAGCTACTTATCTCATTCGTAATCTTCTTCAGAAAAGATACAATGTTTGAACTATCATTCACAATCTAGGTATTTTGTTTATACCTTACATTTGGATGCTGATGGAATTATAACAAGATAATTCATAATTGTCAACCACCAACCAAAATTTCTTCTAGTTTATGTGGTGATTTATATGAGCACTTGGAATCTATGAGTGTGACTAGATAATGTGGGGAAGTTTAGTTATATGTGGGATCTACCAGGTGTGAAGGAGTGTCTGAACATCGTGAGAGAAGATTTGCAGAAGAGGGAAGTTTTGATGCAGTCATGGAGGGTGTATATGGAGTATTCCATACAACATCACCAGTCTTAATCCCATCTTTTCGTGAAGATTGTGGCAAATGATCACCTGGAATTACAGGAAATGACTACCTATTTTTAAGGCGTGGAGGGCTTCTAAGATATTTTTCCTATATTTAAATAAACTATTCAGGGGCCTCCTTTGCCCATTTGAGCAGTAAACTGCTTTAGAGAAACCGAACTTCAGGTGAGTATGTTAAACCGTGTTTGTTCTATGTTGCAACAATATATTTGTTTCTTTATTGTTATATTTTTCTACTTTGATGGGGGTGGTGGTTTCGATGGGCTGCTCTTGGTGGTTTTGATTTGAGTAGAGGGTTTATAAGGCTGAAATTTAGTTTAGAAGTTTGGTGACTGGTGAGGGAATTTTTTTATTAACAGATAAAACCAGTACATAAGGTAGCCAAGCAGTACCTTTCTTCTTCAAGATTGTCATGAGAAAGTCCCATTCGAGTCTGTCATATGCTTAAAGGTATGCAGTATTTATTAAGTGCATAGATGATTAATTGTGTGTGCAAATGATTAATTTTGTGTGCATATGACTATTTTTATGAAGGAGTCCATGAGGTTTTGTTACACAACGAGACTTGATAAGAAAGGTTTACAGTGGTGGAGTTCATCAACATACCTTCATGTATGGTCTCCTATACCAAGGACACCCATATATAGCTCGGAAAATAACTCTTCTCCCTCTGACGTTTCTCCCTCTCGCTCCCTTCCAGTCGATGCAAATTTTGGAGTAATATAGAGAACAAATGTTGGGTGACATTGTAGATTTTTGAAAGTACATAAACATTATCTAAATTAAACAATGCCTTTGTCTTGCAAAGGTGGTGAATATCATGGAGATAAGATTTTGCAGGTTGTCTTGGTGAATATCATGGCGATAAGATTTTTCAGGTTGTCTTGCAAATGTAGTCAGATTTTGCAAAGGTAGTTTGCAAATGCGGTGAATATTCAGAATTTACATTAGATAGATGTGAGTTTGCAAAGGCAGTTTGTAACTACGGTGAAAAATATTCATACTTTGCAATAGATAGATGTGGGTTTGCAAAGGTAGTTTGAAAATATGATGAATATAGATGTGGGTTTGAAAAGGCAGTTTGCAACTTTGGTGAATATAGAGGTGGTAAGGTAGTCAGATAGAGGATGAGGCAAAGGTGGTAAGCTAGTTAGATAGAGGCTGAGGCAAAGATGATGGCTTGTCAGTGGTGGCTTGTCAGAATTGTTTAAATCCCTCACATAAGTGAGATAAATGTATGTCAGGCATTGACCATCCTACGTTCCATAAACTTAGGTTATATAGTATAACAAAAAAATGCATATGCATTATGTTGCCATTAATATGGAAATGCATGTCCACAACTTAGATTATAATATTGAAAAAATGCATGGAAAAAATGTATCTTGGCAATAAGAGGTGGAATTTTTTGTCCTATTGCCTTTTATAAAAGAAATTTATTTATTAAAGAAAAGTAAATATTTCATTTTGCTTATGTATAACTTTGGAAAGAACAAAAATAATAATAGTCAAAGGCAAACTAATAAGCAATCAACGATGAATCGATCACTAGATTCTTGGCCTTTGACAGGGACTAATAAATGTGAAGGTGGAGAATGATTCACAAATAAGCCAACAATAGTATCCTTGAAAAAATAGCTTAAATACATTGTAATATTAACCACTCAAAATTGTTTATAAAGTCCATATTTACATGTGGAAATTTAATGTGATTAAATCCAGAATAATAGTTAAATAATCTTTGTAAGTTCTTAAAAGGAAAAAGGGATGGAAGAAAAACCAATGCATAAATTCTTTAATTTATTCCTATGTTATTAGGTTTATTAGTTAATTAAGTTAGTGAAGTCATTTTATTAAGGATACTAGTACTCTACTCATATGTTTAGTTTATTACTGATTAATTTCAATTATATTAGAGAAATTTTGAGGTAAAAAATGGACCTGAAAACAAAAAATGTTTTATCAACATCAACTTTAAAAGAATCAATAGGATTCAAGATGATGATGTCAAACATAATTGTAAATAGTTTTGGAGGGAAAAAAAGAAAACTATTTTTTTATCGTATTTTCAACTTATCTCCTTATAGGTTTACTCAAATTTCAAGTGTAAGCATCGTTGGATGCATAATTAAACTATTCATCCAATGAACAATCACTCTTCATACTTTTGATAGACCCACAATGAGATAAAGTGGGAATACCTGTGGGGAAATGTGTTGCTTGAAAATATTTAGCATTTATTAAAAAATAGGGAAACCAATGATATTAGAGTTCAAAATGAGAGGAAAAAGTTGAGCTACTAAAGATTAATAAACAAGATTGAAATCCTAGCTACAATATAACCCAATGTGGTTCAAGACAAAATGATGCAATAAGGACACAAATTTATCTTAAATAGTGAACCTACCTCCTCTACATTAAATGGTGGTTGCATAGTCTTTGTTTTCTTGCTTTCCATTGCCTATTCCAAATCATTCTAGTTGGTTGTAGAGCCTGATTATCTTCCTAATTTAGAGGTATTTGTTTTCAGCCATGTTTATACCCCATGAAGAATCTACACCTCGGAAGAATGTACACTGGATAATTCACTATAAGGTCACAGATCTGACGGTATAAGTTATGTTAGGGTTGTTTTCCCTAGAAGTAAACCCTCTTTTATGAGGGAAATGTATTGCGGCTATGTATCATTTTTTTGAATATTGTATTCTGAGTGAGGAGACTGTGAGAGAAAGAAGAGGAAGTTACATCGGGTGTGTTGTAGGTTGTATCCCTTCATTTGTTGGATAATAATAAAGGAAGGACCTGGAAAATTCTCTGGTGGATGTAGCCCACATTGGGTGAACCACATATATCTATGTCTCTATTGTATTGTGTATCTTTTGTGTTTGATTTCCGCATTTGTTTTATTCTATTTCTCCATGATATTGTTTTTCTTACAGCTGGTATCAGAGAAAAAGGTAACTCGTAGGAAAAGAGGGTTCTTGGTTCGAGTGGGAGAAATGGTGGAAGATGGAACGTTTAGGGTCGAGAAATTTAACGACAAAAACTACCATTTATGGAAGATAAATATGGAAGATTATTTATATCAGAACGATCTATTCCTACCATTGGGTGGAATAGAAAAAAATCTGATAGCCATGAAGGATGGAGAATGGGAGGTTTTTGATAGAAAGGAACTAAGAACGATATGACTGAGCCTGGAAGCATTGGTGGATTTCAATATTTCAAAAGAAAAGACAATGAAGGAGATGATGGATGCATTGGCTAAACTATATAAAAAACCCTCGGCACCCAATAAGGTATTTCTAATGAAGATATTATTTAATATGAAGATGTTAGAAGGTGGGTCTGTTGCAGATCATTTAAATGAATTTAATATGGTTACTAATCAACTAATTTCTGTAAAAGTGCACTTTGATGATGAGGTTAGGGCTCTTATAATCTTGTGCTCATTGCTAGAAAGATGGAAGGGCTTGTTCATGGCTGTAAGTAACTCTATTTCTGGTATAAATACTCTAAAATTTGATGATGTTGTTGGTGCTATCCTTAGTGAGGAAACACAATAGAAAATCATAGATGAGACATTAGGTTATGCGTTAAACATGGAGAACAGGGGTGTTGCAAATTATTTTGGTTACCCTGTGATCAACGGAAGACATATGTATGGATTACTCCTATGTTCCCTAAAGCTACTGAAGAAATGAGAATTTCTCCCTGAGAAATTGAATCATCTTTCTTTTCTTAAAATCCCTATCAAAGGAGATCATTGCACCCTGCTAAATGCTTGGGGTGAAAAGATGCTTGATCGTCGCATGCTGCACCAAAATGGATTGCGTTGTTGTTGCATGATGCCTATGCTTAGGGTGTGACGATGCTCAAACAAGAGAAAAAAGGTGAAATTCACGAAAGTTTTAGAATGGAATGTTCTAGAAGATGAGGTGTCCTCCAATCAGTTTGGATCTTATTCACTTCTATAATTCAGTGGGATCATCCTAATATCCTCATCCATCCCTCTTTCACCCTATATAAAGAGGGATCTCTCATGGGAAAGGCTAGGGATTTCTTATGCATGAAGAATTCTGCTAAAGATTGTACGTGTGATAACTGTGTTTTAGCTTTCCAAGTCAGGTTGTGAATACTCTTCATCAAAATCATTGGAGAAAAGGTGTGTGTGTTGAAGAAAAGGGCCATTGGAAGGGACGTTGAAATGTCAAGGCATAGGTTGTATTCTCCAATTTCATCAATATAATGCAGTGATACATTTCTTCCCTATAAAAGTGTCTCCATTTTTATTGTATAACTCTTTGATCTTATACATAGGCTTCATTGGAATATATATATCATTGTTCTGTCTGTTTGTTGGTTTGTGCTTCTTAACAGGTTCAACATCCCACAAATCCAAATATGGAGTAAGGACGATACTAGCGAGGATCAAATGACGTTTAAAAGGTATGTCATTTGTCCCTCTTTGAACTAACTTACATTACAATGAAATCTAAGGAGAAGCCTATATTCTATTTTGTTCTAATTTCGTGTTGAAGTTAGGGAGATTATTTTGTGTTCTCACTTACCAATTTGTCCGATAAAAAAATTGGCGGCAGTACTGGAGAACGTCCTCTTTTTTTATTTTTCTTCATTTTTTCTTTTAGCTTGCCCACTTTTGGTTATTTTCATTCTCTAAGTCATTGGGTGATCCATATTGACTCCCTGGTCCTAAAAATTCATTGAGAAACTCTGTCTTCTCTTCATTTTTCCTTTATTTTCAGTCATCATCGTACCCTGCTTGTGAAAACCAAAGTGAAGACATTGCACTGTGTATTTCCTACAACCTACGACGATCCTTGATTTTTGCACTGTGCTCTTCTTTAGCCTACACCGATTCTTGTAGAAATGTTTTGAGTGACAATTAGTTTTTCTCTTTGCCCATATCTTAAATATGGTTTTGGGGTGAATTTTTGGGTTTGATCATAGTCTGATTAAAGTCTATTTGTCAGTCTTTGAATCTATGTTTATCCTTCTTTTATTTCTTTTAGCTTGTGTGCTTTGGAAAGATTTTATCTCTTCCTTTGAGTGTATTTCCGTTACAAAGCATTGTTTTTCTTTAGAATTATTTAGTGGAAGAATTTCTTTTTCTTTTATTGAATAGTTTGTGTTAAAAGAGAAAATCGATTTGGGTTTCTTTGTTTTTAGAGTGATTTGTTATTTCTTTTATCTATCTTTGAAAACTAAAATTTTAATTTCTTTCTTTGCATTGGATTGGGGGCATCTTTTCATTTGAAGTAGTGAAATTACATGGTTTTTGGCTCAAGAATCGTGTATTGGTGTACAGTCTCTTTGGCTCATTTCTTGAAGTTCTTGATATTGATGAGTTTAATAAAATTTTGGGACATTGTGCATCTAGGAATGATAAACATTTTCTCCTTCTCATACTATAGATTTCATTGAAGTGAAATATTTCTCATTTCTTTGCATTTTTTTAGAGTCAGTCAAAACATCATTTAGTTGACGCCATTTTCCTCTTGAGTAAACAACAACCTTAAAATAAAGCGATTATAAAAATTGATTAGAATTTTTTATATTTTCTAGTAGAAAACCTACATTAGCTTAGGGTGTAGGGATTTGGAATATGTGTGAAAGATAACTTTCCAAAGCTGTAAACAAAATAGAATCTTGTGCTAGCAAGCAGTAAATCCACTTATTACATTTTTTCTTGGGAATCCCTTCTAACACAAGGATCAATCACGAGGTTGCATTAGGACCGAAAAAGTTACTCACCCTACTTTGTTGGTTCTAGTGTAGTGAATGTGTGTATTATTGGGGGTCACTTGAGAAGAAAATCCCATGTGGAGCTTCTCGAGGAGATTTCAGGATTAGATACCCTACCCTTGCATGTATATCTGACTATCGATTGCTTCCCCAGGAATCATTGTCGTAATTGGTAACCTTAGTATCCTATCTCTTTAGGGTCTTTACACAAGGTGACTATGGAGGGGCAAGTATTCATGGTACCTGGAATCGATGTTGGAAAAACTCACTCGGGCTCCTTGGCATAAGTCTGTTAAGTAGGTCATCAATGTAACTTTTCCACCCACTCTATCTCAGCCCCTTCTTACATTGTTCTCACGATGTTCGATTTCATTACCAACTCGTGCATTCATTGTGAGAAGGTTTTGTTTGTTTTCTTGCTTCCTATATTTTTAGCACGTGTTGTTTATTTTCCCTATAAGAATCTAGGTTGGATTTGTATTTAATGGCGTCAGTTCCCAGAAAAAGAAATTAAGCCACCCCTGCTCCGGGGGAAATTTTTTGTTTTCCTTCTTACATAAATGTTGGTCCTCCTTACATTGCTACTTTGAGCCTCCCAGGTCTCACGATTGGATTGTTGGTATGGTTGTTTTACACTTCGGTAATCCCGAATGCATCAAGTGCTTTGGTTGTAAGCACTTCACCCCAAGAGAACCAACCTCATGTTGATCCTTCACCTTCTTCACTAGTAATATCTTCTTCTCCTTCACATATAAGGACTTCTTTCATTTCATATTCTTCATCGAGTGAAAGCTCTGAAGCTAGTCACCCAATGGATAAGAAGAAGAATAAAAGGAAGATTAAGAAGAAGAAAAATAAGCAAGGGTCCAAACTTCCAACCACTGCTAGACATGTTGGAAAACAACTAGTTATTAATAATCATACTAGGAGTGCTGATAATGCCAAGATCACTCAAACAACCTATCATCCCCAGTACCCTTGTAGGCTTTGTAAGAGTATCCATCTTCTTAAGGATTTCCCTAGTCTATATAGGGTTATATAAGCATGGTATACACACCCTCACCTGCCCATTTCATCAACCTTTAAACAACATGTTTATGCCCTCCCATCAACTAGTGAAGATACCGTTAGGAAGAAGAAAAGGAGAGTCAAGTTCTCATGTATGTTATGCGGAGGGAGTCATAAAACTCACCTTTTCCCTCATATGGACGAATCCTTGAAATTGCTGGAAGACATGATTGTTTCCCAACCTCAACTTTCGGTCTCTTATCACAACCTTACTCTCAAACCACCTGTCGTTGATGGCATGATCAATCCGGTCCCTTCGTCGGTCAGTCTGATTAATCAAGTAGTCAATATGGTCACGTCCTTAATTGAACCCGTTAACAAAGAGATTGATCCAATATCCTCCTCGGTCGATCTCATTCTCCCCTTAGAGAGTGAAACCCAAGTGGTTGATCTATTTGCACCCATCGACCCCATTATCCACTTGGAGATTTAAATCGAAGTGGTCTATTTGGTCCATCATTAGTCGATCCTACTCTCCCTCTAGAGAGTAAACCTGATACTGCTCATGTTTTTCTTGTTGATACAAACACTACTATGCTGGGGGGAATTCCTCCTTATCCTATGGAACCTCCTCCAAGTAATGAGGTCACCCTTTTTTATTGGGGTGCGCTAGCTGGACCTCGTCTTCCCTCTCACATTCCTTTCAATATTACAATACAGGTTTGTGGTTGGGAAATTCCTCAGACGCAGGTAGATGAAGGTGCTTTCGTTAGTATTTTTTCCTCTATTTCTTGGAAAGATTTGGGTTGTCCTCAACTTGTGTTGGTTACGTAGAATTTGTTAGCTTTTAATAGAAGAACTAGTCAACCTTTGGGGACCCTTCCTCAGTTTCCCATAACTTTGGGAGGGAAAACTATATTTACTGATGTTATGGTAGTCCAATACCCCTTAGATTTCGATTTACTCCTTGGGTGAGATTATGTCTATGCCATGAAATTTATCGTGTCCACTCTTTTTTGTGTGATATATTTCCCTCACGATGGAAGAATTGTGACTATTGATCAAATTTCATTCATTGGTCCTAACTTGATGACATCCCTAAAAGGTTCTTATATTTAGATGGTATCACCCCCACCATAGGTCCTCACTTGGTGACATCCCTAAACAGTTCTTATATGTAGATGGTATTGTCCGTCTATTCCATAACTTCAACAAGACATTAGAACAAAACATAGCAGAATACAAGCTTCTCCTTAGATTTCATTTTAATGTACATTGGTTCAAAGAAGGACAAATGACATACCTTTTAATATCATCCTTGCTCCATCTTTGAATTTGTGGGATGTTGAACCTGTTAAAAAGAACAAACCAAAAAATAAAGAGAACAATGATATATATATATATATATATATTCCAATGAATCCTATGTATAAGATCAAGGAGTTATACAATAAAAATGGAGACACTTTTATAGGGAAGAAATGTATCACTGCATTATATTGATGAAAGTGGAGAATACAACCTATGCCTTGATTTTGCAAGGTCCCTTCCAATGGCCCTTTTCTTCAACACACACACCTTTTCTCCAATGCTTTTGATGAAGAATATTCACATCCTGACTTGGAAAGCTAATGCAAAGATGTCACAAGTACAATCTTCAACAGAAATATTCATGCATAAGCTATCCCTAGACTTTACCATGAGAGACCCATATTTATATAGGGTGAAATAGGGATGGATGAGGAGATTAGGATGAGACAACTAAACAAGAGAAGTGAGTAAGATCCAAACAGATCGGAGGCCACCTCATATTCTAGAAGATTACATTCTAGAACTTTCGTGAATTTCACCTTTTTCTCTTGTTTGAGCATCATCACACCCTAAGAATAAGCATCTTGTGGAGACACCACAATCCATTTTGGTGTAGCATGCGATGATCAAGCATAATCTCACCCTAAGAATTTAGTAGGGTGTGACAATATCTTTTGATAGGGTTTTTAAGAAAATAAGGATGATTCAATTTCTCATGGAGAAAGTCTCATTTGTTTAGTAGCTTTAGGGAACATAGGAGTAAGCCATAGATATGTCGTTCATTGATCAGAGGGTGACCACAACAATGTGTAACAAAATTCCCCCCAAAGTATGAAGTTGGAACATGTGACAACTGAAATACTTTGTAGAATGTGTGTGTCTAGAACAAGGAGCACATCCGTCGGGAACCTGCAAACAACCAAGCCTCTGCATAATATACCATTTTTTGAGGTAGGTATTCCCATACTCAGACTACAAGTTACTCTAAACATAAGTTTCAAGTGAGTCATGGCCACCAACCATACACTGTGGATCCATGTAATCATGATTTAACATAGCCACGACAAATACACTATGGATCTATGCTCTAAAAACTCAAATTCAGACATAGCCACGAGACATACACGGTGGATCTATGTGTCAGTATAGAATCATGAATACTCCATAGCAACTTGAATCGATATGGTAAGATCTAGGGTCTTCATTTTTATCATCCCGAAGTACAAATCTAGCCATGTGATTATAGGTTTCGAAGTCGAACATGGTAGAAACCACTTGATTACCGGTCATTAATGGATACCATTAACAAGTGAGAGGGAAATCACCATTGATGTCAATGACCCCCAAGGTACTCTAGTACAATCCAACGAATGTGAATTAATGATTTAAAGTCAAAAACTCGATGGAATCTTCCAATCAGAGGCCAATGATGTGAACCCACTGTTGAAAACGAGGAGACCTTCCATTGAGGCATGCAGGTTCCAAGGTACTAAATGATTTCTAAGTCTAATTACTGGATAATGAGTTGAAATCGATAGGAAAAAAATCGTCATAGGAGGGATTTAATGTATCCCCCATAAATGACATGAAATATGTAACAAATTTGAAGTAGATTGGAGTATAAAGTGATTCAGAACTGACTCAGGGAAGGCCGACATGGTAAGAATTTGAGGATTGCAGATGGTTGACTCGATAGAAGGCTTGTTTAGGTTGAACTTCTCTTGAATATATGAATGACACAAAAATTTTCTTGGCAACATTGACTCAAGGAGGACCCAACAGATAAATTTGTGGATGGTCAAATGAGAGACAAATGGATTTCCCAACCCAAATACAATGATGTAGAGGGGTGTCATGTTCAAGAGTGACTTACTGCCACTAACACATATATAGATATACATTTCTTTCCCAATTTTTCCTCACCATTTCTGGAGAGTGCCTATTTATGTTTACGCAAGATTGAGAAGGATAACATATGCTTGTAATGTAAGCTCATCCTTTGGATGAGTCCCTCCGAGTATTTTTAGCGAAACTTAGGAAGGAGTGGTTCGGTCCCATATGGGCCTTTTTATGCTTGTTTTATGAACACTTAGTCTGTATGTGGGACGTTAACGAGCAAGCATTTCATGTCGGGGTGAATACACTCACCCTAGATATCGTTACATATGGTCAAACTTTCTTCTAGTGGCTAAGGGATCAACTTGTCATGGTTGAGGACTATGAATATGTTGGGATTGACTTCCATGGAGATACTGAATTGGCATTACGTGAGGGTTCTCAGTGGGGAGAGATAGGTAAAAAAGGATTTTTTTCATTATATGTTTTTTTTGGTATTTTAATTATGATTTTCTTTTTGTTTATGTATATGAGACTAAACAAGTGCTCTCAACAATGAGCCTCAGATGTCAATGAAAATGTGACTCTCAGTGTAATATCAATATCTTATGAATTAGATCTGATAGTTGACAGGGTGATCTCTTCGATAGGAATTTTAGAGCCTAATCTCCTTACCCCTTTCACGACCCTCGACATGTCTTTCTTCCAGAGCGTTGTTCTTTCGTCCAGTGAAGATATCTTGGAAGCCATGACTGAGTTTTGTCCCTTGACATGGTGTCCTTCCATAGCATTGTCGTCTTGGAAGCCATGATCAAGAAGATGAGTTTTGAGCATGGTTTTCTAATTTCAATCTCATTAAAAAATGAAACCAACTTTGAGCATGGTTTTTTGATTTCAAGCTCGTTAAAAAATGAAACCAGCCCCGAGGATAGTTTTGTGTCTTTGTGGAAACCTCACCAAGAAATGAAACAGAGGTCATGAGGATAGTTTTTGTGTCTCTATGGAAACCTCATTAAAAAATTAAACATAGGTCTGGGGATTAAACCTAGAGTCACGAGCATAATTCTTCTTCTGTGTCAAGCTCGTTAAAAAATGAAACAACTTCCCCCTCTCTGTTTGAGTCAAGTCCTTCGTCTTTGAAGCTTCATTTTCATCCACCTTTGTAGTTGGATAAAATGAATCTTGGGGGGAAATGTGGACTTCATCTTGGGGTTATGCAACTATCTTTTTAAGTTGCGGGAAAGCATAGTTTTGTTTTGTTTCAAGATTATGCTAAAATGAAAACAATCCTGAGCTTAATCTTTGTTCGTTCTCATGCTCATAAATACATGAGAATGTAATAGAGTAAAATTTTATCACTTTTTCGGACTTTTAAAGGTTATACGAAAAATGAACCCCCCGAAGTTCCCTTTAATCTCTTTTCAGACTCTCTAAATATGAAAATATTGTTGATCGATCTTCTTGTCTTTCACGCTCGTAAACGTGAATTAGAAAACATGTTTGTTGAGAGGTAGTTTATCTCTTTTTCGGTCTCATCAGAATAATTTACAAAAAAGGAACACACTCTAATCAAGCATGATTAAACGAACTTATGGAGTTCTATTTAAGTTGTTTTCAAACTCCATAAACATGAAAATACCGCTGAATTTTCTTTCTTTGGATTTGTAAAACAAGCATCGAAAGGCCCATATGAGACTGAACCACTCCTTCATAGGGTTCATTAAAAATAGTTCAAGGGACTCATCCAAAGGATGAGCTTACATTACAATAATATATTATCCTCCTCAAGCTTGCATAAAAATAAAGAGGCACTCGCTAGAAATGGTGGGGGGAAATTGGGAAAGAAATGTATAAATGTATCTGTGTTAGTGGCATTAAGTCGCTCTTGAAGATGACACCCCTTTTCATCATTGTATCTGGTTTGGGAAATCTATTTGTCTCTCATTTGACCATCCAAAAATCCATTTGTTGGGTCCTCCTTCAGTCAATGCTGCTATTGGAGCCGCCTTTATTTTTTAGCCCGTTTTGATTTTCATATCTCAATGCTCGAAATCAAAAGATGGTTTTCATATTTTCCTTCATTTGTTCCAAAATATCTGAAGTCTCATCATGCGAACGACGATGGTTATCATATTCTCAAGGTGAGTTCTACTTTTCATCCAAATGGTTTTCCCCTTTTGTTACGTTGGGATTTCGTATGTTGGATGTTATAGATCACATAGTTCACAAGTCCTGAAGAGAGAAACGAAAAAATCACTTTAAAGTTTTACCCAGGTCAGTAGCGAGAGTAATTGTTTTCTAAATTATGGTTAAGCATCATCGGGGTTTCGCATTTTGGTGTTTACTAACTCTAAAAGTCTTACTGTCGTAACCCCGATAGCTGAAACCACAAAATTCTAGTTTTAGTAACCCGCGTTAATGTTAAAGGTAAAAAGCTTAGCCGGGGTTAAACTCTGTCGAAAATTCGCAACTCGACGTATTTTCCTTTAAAAGATACACAGTCAAAGACCCGAGTCGCAAAGTCGCGATAAAGATAGAAACACAATTAATTAAACACTTAATCTGATTTTATCCCACACTTTAATTAAAACATATCATCGTGATCTCGCTATTTCTCAACTCAACATATGAACTTCCGAGAAGCTATACCTTCGAAACTCTGAGTCGCGAAGTTGCAATATAAATAATCACATAATTAATTAAGCACCTAATCATAACTGTGCTTTTTATTAACCAAAGATAATCATCGCAGTCTCGGGTCTCAGAGCTTCAAAGGGTTAAAGTGAAAACTCTCGACGTAGCGAGTACCGAAAGATTAATTAACGTCGATAAAACCTAATTAATTGAGCTAATCCAATATTTCTCGTGATTTGATGCATGCACAGTCTACGAGGTAGTCTTAATTTTTCCTTGTGCCAACTAACATTTCGAACTGCCAAAATTTATGACATTAATTAGAAACAAGGCGAATCGACAAGTAAGGATTGTGTTTTTATTGATAAATTTATATTTAAGCATGATTTGACCGTTCTTTTTTTGAAAAGTACCGATTTTTAAATGGTTTAATATATAGAGTTGTTATTTGTTATCACAAATTCATTTCTATATTATGCAGAGCAAACTTTTCTAAGTGAACTAATTTCTGTATGTATACATATTTTTATCGCAGAAGAGCTAAAGCAAAATCCCCTGCCATGGCCCCGCGAAAAGCGTCTAAAGCCAACGTTGAGGTTTCGGGACAAGGTTTAGACAACGTCACTGATACTTCACCTCGAAGTGTCGACTCTGTCAAGACCTGGTTTTTTGTTTCTGATGTTCTATAGTCTAAATTGGTAGATTATTCTGATGATTCCAGTGACAATGAAAAAGATGACCTGACCACCAAATATAAGATTGTCGTCCAATCTGGAATGCATAAAGTAGCGTCCAGGCCACGAATGCTCCCTTACTATGATATGGTCCGGTGGGCATTAGACCATGTGGACATACCAACCAGAACCATCATCAATGAACAAAAAGTCACTATTGGGACTTTCAGACCTGAAAAACTGTAGGCTATGTACATGTTGTCTAATGTGTCAGACCTTACATACGATGTCGAATTCTTGGAGAACTTCAAATAGAACGAATGTGTAAAATATGACAAGACTATGCCAAGTTTAATCAGAGATTGGGTTTCACACCCTGTGAAGTTCAGGGCAGACAGTAATGGTATATATTCAATAGCTTCCTTGGAACCACAGTTCAAATATGTAGCTATGATGACCTGCAGATTATACGAGAGATAAGACACCACACATTTATTTCTTCAGTGGGTGCCTCTAATACATTCAGTTGACGAAGGTTGTTCCTTCGACTGGGCTAAAATGTTGTCTGATAGCTTGACTAGTCGAGTTACAGAGTATCGGGCGCAAAGGGAGAGCAGAAAGATTGCTTCATTCTTTATGTCCGCGTACATTATGGATGCTGCGTGCTTTCTAATGCCCTTTCCATTAATGAGTTGGAGTTGGAATCCATCAGAGGATGAGCCCATCCACGTCTACCATTCAAAACTGTGGGAAAACAAAGCAACATATTTTGTGTATCAAATCTTTAACTGGGTAATGGTACTGCTGCATGTCACTATTTTCGGCCACCCACCACCCAGGATCTCGGACAGTATAGCGATGAATCTAAGCAGTATAGCCGACTGGTATGTAGAAGTAGAATTCTCATATCTCGAAGTTTTCGGGGCTTCTGTTCCCCCGCATGCATTACCATTATTCATACCCGACAAGATGACTTGTCGTGAGGTTGCTAGGCAAACCGTAATCGTTGGCATAAGCAAGGAGCTTAAGGGATATTCAAAGAGGGTATGGCCACCTTTTCCTGTTCATTTAAATTCATATTCTTTGTTAGATTTTGGGCATGCTAAAGCTGAGGCAGCAACCCTGGAAGACCTAAAATTGGTTCATATTGAATTCAAGAAGTACGATTCAAGAAGACATATGGGAAGGACAAGAAGAAAGAAGAGTTTGTGATAGAAATAGCCAAGAAATTAGGGGCGTATGCTACAACAAACCAATTTTCAGTCGGGGTTTTGAAAAATCAACTGAAGCGAAAAAATCGCCTCATCAAAACCTTAGAAGTGAGACTAGCCACAACAGAGGAGGTTGCCAAGGACCAGGCGAGTGCAGGAATAGAACAAGCAAGGCTGACCGATAAAAGGGAGATAGAGCTGCTCAAAACTAAGCTCGAACAAGCAGAGTTGGTGGTTCAGAATGATCAGATACAAGCGGGCCAACAAAAAGACTTGATTGAACAACTATAGCCTAGAGTGGAAATCGATGAAAGTAAAGTTATAAATATCAGGATGTTCCAGTCCCAGGCGATGGAGATTCGGAGTAGAGTTTCTACAACCCAGCGAAGTTTACTTGCCAAGGTAGAGGTAATTCGGGACAACTGCTTACTCATTGATCAAGTATTGGAAAATTTATCTGTCAGAGAAAGAGAAGTTGGAGTAGCTCAGGTCACTTTTCAAGAGGCTGTAATAGCTACAAACAATAGGGAATCATGAAGTATTCCCAGGTTTTCCATTTTGGAGCAGACTAGGGGAAATATTTTATTGAAAGAATGGGAGCACAGTATATCAGAAGGAAAACTGCAAGCCAAGAGGGTAATGAAATCCTTTGAAGAGGCTTTTGGTTCTATAGATGGTAATTTGCTAGGTATTGATAGCGAAGGCAATGCTGAGGCATTGAGTCAAATGAATATAGCGAAAATCTCTCCTAATATAAACGAAAAAGAAGAAAGAGATTCGGCTGAAATCTCACAAGTAACTATGGCAGACATAGTTCAAATAGATAAATGTATGATTAAACCAAGTGTGCAATTATGCACTATTGACATCATAGACTGACAGATGGAAGAAAGGTTACCAAAATTAGCCCAAGATTGTTACTCTTTTGAGGCCAACTGTCAAGCGAAACCGTCAAGGTTGATATCTCGACTGGTCGAAAGATGTGTCACTTGTATCGAGCATGCGAGAGGACAAGCTTCTGGTACCAAATAAAGACAGAAATGAAGAAATGGAACGATTGTTCTCATTCTTATTGTAACCGAAAATCTTGTAACGATTGAGATTCCATCTTATGTAAAACTGTATAAATATATCATAGAAAGAAAGAAATGGGGCTGGACATTTTTGTGTCGATTGTAATAGAGGTTTTCTATCTTGAGAGTTAATATAAAGAAAATCTAAAGATTCTCAATTCCATCACGACTGTGTTATGAGTTTGTTTCCTTGTATCTCATATTTCATTTCATTTCATATTTGTATCTGATGAATGCTTCGCTATAATTTAGTACAACCTTTAATATAGTGAATGAATTCTGGTTTTCTATATTGTTTACAATTTTTCCTCTGTACCAGCTATCAGCAGGTGTAAGACCAATCAACACTTTAGAATTCTATATATATTTTATGCTTCATCAAGTTATTTCTTTACCTTTTTCTTCTTTTGTTTATAAGTGAGATTCTCCCTTGATAGGAGCCTTACATGATAGACAACTTAATGTTTACTCCTAGCTCATACATCTTTATTAAAATATAACTCAATTACGGGAAAGGGCCTTTGGTTTGCACCCGATTTTCACTCCTGGAACTGTAAACTCTCCTTTATACGACCGAATTGAGACAACACCTAAATTTCCCCCGAGATTTTCTTATCATTATGTTCCTCTATGACTGTCCCTGTAACAAGACAGCCTAATACCGAACCCAGACTATCATATCAAACACATATTGCCTTAATTTGTTTTGATACTATTCTTAAAACAACCACTACTCAGGTTGAACTCGAACGTTCATGGGCAGTGATTGAAAGGGATATAAACATATAGGAACAGTTGGAAGCTAGACAACCCCTACTCATAAATCAACCTTAGTTTCCCTTACCGAAGGTTGACGTTTCTTCCTTCTCTACCCCTTACTCACTTTTGGACGCCTAGACACTGTACTTCTAAGCCTTAAGTACAGACTCTAGAACAACATCTTTTTGGCACCGTTGCTGGGGACCGAAGTTACAAAATCTTTTTCCCTGGGAAAATGACATTTGTTTTTTTCGTTGAAAGTGCCATCCTTTGATAATGAACAAAGAGTGCACACCTTTTAAAGGCTTTCCAATCTTTCACTTGGTGAGTCCACGATTAGTAAGCTGGCATCCAGACGAAGGAATACCAGGCAAAACCTGGATGGTAAATAGACCACACCCGTTACTGATCCTGAGAAGATTTTAAAGGCGAGAGGCTCTCTTAAGCCGACCCCTGCAACCTATCAGCCTAAATACCTACAACTGAAGACCAAGAGTTCTTCTGAACCTTCGACTTCACGCATCCCTCTCTTCGACACTAAGGATCTAACATCAAACTTCTCCGAAGTTAGAAGCGAAACTCATCCGATAACCCCTGTAGAACATAAAGGAAAAAGTCCTGCAGAAAATTTATCTACTGCTGATATATCATCGACTCTTCAGTTGAATTTCGTGACCTCACATGGTCTCGAAGAATATTTCACACATCCAGCTTCCACACATGTTGGTTCCCTTGACTACATATCTTGCAAGTCCGAAGAGGCAAGCCCTCACATCCCTTACCAGTCATCCTCAGATTTTTCACCCCACGAAGAAAGTAAAGACTCACTTTTAATCTTCCAAAACCCCCTTTACAACTTTCCACTAATAACGATGGAAGCCACCGGAGGAGGAGGTTGAGGGGTTTTCGGAGGAGGAGGTGGAGGTGCTCCTGGGGGAGGATATGGAGGCCAAGGGACTGCCCCCCCTCCTAGAGTGTTTGTGAAAGTGGCAGCAAGATACGCTCCCTTGGTATTGCCCATTCCTTTGCATGACCTTCCCGAAAATTATATAAAAAATTTGCCAAAATTCACCGGGGAAGGAGATATGACCGCAGCCGAACACATGAATTTATTTAATCAATTCGCAGACATCCTAAGTCTCGAACATGAAGACACGTATTTGAGTCTTCTTGTCCAAACCTTCGAAGGTCCGGTCCGAACTTGGTTTCAGAGTCTACCTGCAAGATCTATCTTGTCCTATGACGCCTTGGAAGATGCTTTCCTTAGACAATGGGGTGAAAGAAAGGACCACCTATATTATTTAACTAAGTTTGGGTCTTTAAGAAAAAAGAATTCATAAACAATTATGGATTTTATTCAAAGATTCAACAAGTTGTTTAACAAAATCCCAGCCGAGGTTAAACCATCCCAACCCGCAACCAAAGTAACTTTCGCGGGGGCTTTCGAACCAGATTTTTCACTCCTTTTGCGAGAAAGAAGGGGAGATACTCTAAACTGAATGCAAGATGACACTGTAGAAATTGAGTCAAATATGATGGCTTCTGGTAAGATAAAAGCTAAATTAGAAACAACAAACTGAGAAACTAGACTCTTTAGAGAACAAGCAGGGTCGTTAGGGTCTAATAGATACACATATGACAAAGTAGACGATATGGCCAGGGTAATTAAGGAACTGTATAATAAGATATCTAGAATGGAGCTAGAACAGGCTAAAGTCGATTCTTTCACCAAAAAGGATTTCAAGAGGAATCCCAATCCCCCAAACCAGCAAAGATAGATAAAAAATGAGGATCAGAAAATACAAACTCCCCTAAAGAATGAACATTTTATAGGAGCGAATGATCTCCAAGATTTCAGAGATTCAGATGAGGATGTCACGAACTTGGGTGATGACTGCACACAACCTTATCTGACTAGAGAGGATTATTAAAAATCTTTAAACACTCAACAATCGTCTGTTAAGGGTGAAGAAAGAGATCATACTGACCTGTGTAGTTATCAAGAAGAAACCGATATGATAATGGCTGAGGTCCAACCTAAGTACAACTTGAGATCTAAGAGTAAGCCCATGTCAACTACTCAACCTAAGAAAATTCTCCCAAGAGGTCAAACTTATGAACCTACTCCGAAAGAAACCCTATTACCTAACAACGAAGCGAAAATAGTAAACACACAAGAACCCAAGGTGGGAAAAGTTGAGACCCAAACACAAGGAACCGAAACAGCTAATGCAATTACACCTTCAACCAAGATCATGAGTAATAAAGCGGTTCAGACAAATAAGTTGGAAAATAAGGATTCAGAAGTCCTAACTAGAGAAACAAACAAGGTAAGCGGAGTTTTCAGTTTCGAAAATGAGATAAATAAAATTAAAATACCAATTCCTCTGGTAGAGTTAGCAAAAAACCTAGTTTATCGAAAGCAGATTACCAAAGTGATAGGTGTTTCAGAGCCAGAAATCCAATCTAACGTTTTGAACCTGGAAGATGATAAACCCAACATCACTTTTGGTCGACATTTTGAAGGGGCCAAAGACTCTGTTGCTCCCTTTTATATCATCTTAAATGTATACGATCAACTGCTACATAATTACATACTAGACTCCATAACCTCCCATAACGTGATGCCTAAAATTATTATGGACAAATTGGGTCTCCAGATCACCAGACCTTACAAAGATCTTTACTCTTTTGATTTGAGAAGAGTTAAATGTAAGGGAATGATAAAATATCTAGTAGTCACCCTGGCACAAGTCCCAGTCAAAAGCATCTTGATGGATGTGGTCATTGCTGATATTCCCCCCAAGTATGGCTTACTGTTGTCTAGGTCATGGAGAGATAAGATGGGGGGTTCTCTTTAACTAGATATGACCTTCGCCACAATTCCTGTGTTTGGTGGGCAATTTACCCGGTTGTACTGGGAGACGAGGTTAGCATATACAGTTAGCGACCCTCAAAATATGAACAATTTCCCTATTTACATTGTAGATTAAGATTTCGGAAATTGTATCTTGTCTTTTGACGATGGTTTAGATGGTTGTACAGAGGAAAGCGATATAGAGAATGAAGAGTCAGGTTACATGACTGAGGATATGTGTAGCACCGGTATCTGGAAAATGTTTTTTGACGGTGCCTCTTCTTGCGAAGGGGCTGGTGCAGGAGTGCTTTTTGTGGCGCCTGAAGAAAAGTTCGTTGTTCCTTTTTCTTACAGACTGCAATGGGATATAGATTATACTAACAACGTATGTGAATACGAAGCCTTGGTCTTAGGATTAGAGGCTGCCAGGAAGCTAAAAAAAAATAACCTAGAGGTATACGGAGATGCAGAGTTAATAGTCAAACAAATAAATCGACAGTATCAGGCCAAGCATCCCAGATTAAGATCATACAGAAATTGTGCCTGGGATCTGATGGAAAACTTTTTCTCGTCTGTAAATTTCCATGTCATCCCATGCGCAGGAAACTTACATGTTGATGCATTAGCTAAAGCGGCTTCAACTTTCACTCCTCCTACAACCTTTAAATTGAAGTATCACATAGAGATAAGACACAGACCATCTATACCATACAATTTCCAACACTGGTAGGTTTTTGAGGATGATGAACAAATTAAGAAGTTTCTTGAAGTAGTAGGTGAATTCTTTGAAACTCATGCAGATCAAGAAAATCAGAATGACTAGATATGGATCATGCAAGAAGGGGAGGACCCTCAATATTTCCAAGACAAAATCACAAATCATCGCATGTTGGTCCTAAAAAATAACAATATTTCGAAAGGACTGATCCCTCTGGAAAGACTGTTTGATCAAAACGACATACCTGTAAAATCCACCTTACAACCCCAACTAGAAGAGGTTGAGGATTGTGACATAGGAACCAAAGAAGAATCCAAGATGGTTAAAATATCTAAACTCCTCCCCCCTGAAATAAAGGACAAATATAAGGACCTACTCAAACAATTTAAAGACGTTTTCACCTAGTCGTACGATGAGTTAAGAACTTACGACACTGTCGTGATCGATGACAAGATACCTTTAAAGCCTGGGGTCAAACCTTTTAGAAAAAATCTTAGGTAGATCAACCCCATTTTATTTCTTGTGGTCGAGAGAGAAGTGAAGAAACTTTTGGAGGCGAAAATTATAGTACCTATGAGATATTCTGACTGGGTGGAAAATCTGGTCTCAGTCAGAAAAAAGAGTTGAGAAATTAGACTGTGTGTGGATTTCAGAAATTTAAATAAGTCCTCTCTTAAAGACAAATATCCGTTGCCTAAAATGGATCATGTGCTAGAAAAGGTAGTTGGGGCGAATAAAATGTCTATGATTGATGGTTTCTCTGGATATAATCAAATTTCCATGAATGAACAAGATAAAGAAAAAACATATTTTACTACTCCTTGGGGTACGTTCATGTATGATAAAATGCCTTTCGGTTTGATGAATGTAGGAGCCACGTTCCAACGGGCTATGGACATCGCTTTCGTCAGAGAGAGGGATAAGTTTGTATTCCTCTATCTCGATGATTTAACTGTTTTCTCCAAATCCGACGAAGATCATCTGGTACATCTTAAAGAAACATTCGAAAAATGTCCCAAGTTTGGTCTATCCTTAAACCCTAAGAAATCACACTTCGCCATGCAAGAGGGTAAATTATTGGGACATGTTGTATCTAAGGATGGAATTAAGATTTATCCCAAGAGGTTTGAAGCGATAGACACTATAAACATTCCCAAAAATGTAAAAGAAATTCAATCTTTCTAGGAAAAATATTTTTTTTTACGGAGATTTATCCCAAATTTCGCTGAAATTGTAAAATTGATCACAGATATGCTGAAAAATAACAGCGAGGTAAAGTGGACAACAGAGGCCAAAGCGTCATTTGCACACATTAAGAAAGTCATAGCTGAGGCACTTGTATTGGCAAGTCTCGATTATTTGAAAGATTTTCTTATTTTCTCATTTGACTCTGAACACACGATTGTTGTGGTGCTTCTCCAAAAGAACGAAGAGGGTTTCGAACAATCAATCTCCTTTTTCAGCAAGAGCCTCAGAGACGCAAAACTTAAATATGATATAATAGAAAAGAAAGCATATGCCATGGTAAAATCACTAAAGGAATTTAGAACATATGTATTACACTCCAAGATCATTGCGTATGTATCGACCAGTTCTGTGAAAGATATTTTGGTACAACCAGACAGTGATGGGAAAAGAGGATGATGGCTAGCCAAGATTCAAGAATTTGACTTGGAAATCAAACCTACTAAATTGATAAAAGGACAAGGCTTGGCCAAACTTTTGGCTGAATCAAATCTCAGAGCTCTGGATATAAACTACCTACAGGGATATGAGGAAAATATGAACGTAAACGAGCTTAATGAACCAACAAGTGCAATTAAGATCAAGGAGAAATTTGTATCATTAGAATGGTACATAAACATAGTATCCTACCTGCTGACTCTAAAATGCCCGAGTGAACTATCACCATCAAAAGCCAGGACTTTAAAGCTTCATGCGGTTAAGTATTGTATCACCAGAAATCAACTATATTGGAAAGACCCGCTCGATTTCTTGTTAATCTGCTTAGTCGAGTCAGAAACATAAAGGGTTATAAGTGAATTTCACGATGGAGTTTATGGAGGACATCACGCTTGGAGGGCCACAACTTACAAAATTATGAGGGCTGGGTATTACTGGCCAAAAATATTTTCAGACATTAACACCAAGGTCTGAGCCTGTAGCCCTTGTCAGCTATTTGCAGGTAAACAGAAACTCCCGATGCTACCTTTAGTTCCTGTCAAAACTGAAGCCCCTTTTCAACAATGGGGGCTAGATTTTGTAGGAGAGATTAGTCCACATTCTAGCGCCCAACACAAGTGGATCTTAACTGCCACAGACTACTTTACCAAATGGGTGGAAGCTATTCCAACTAAAAGGGCAACTGACTCGATGGTAATAGATTTCTTAGAAGACAATATCTTGTCAATATTTGGCTGGCCCTGAAAGATAGTCACGGATAATGCCCAGGATTTCAAATCTATGGCTATGATCAACTTCTACCAAAAGTATAATATCGTTCTTGGCCATTCTACAATGTACTACCCCCAAGGAAATGGACTGCCCAAGTCGTGTAACAAGAGCCTGATCAATATAATTAAGAAAGTGTTGGATGAAAACAAAAAGTATTGGCATGTACATTTAAAGCGCGCTTTGTGGGCAAATCACATAGGCACTAAAAATTCTATCGGCATGTCTCCTTTTCAGATGGTATATGGGACAGATGCGGTGTTAGCTATAAATTTATCACTCCCCATGATGAAATTGTGGCAAGATCAGAAAGAAGAATCAAATCATGTCACCGGGAGGATAAATCAGCTAATCGAGGTTCAACAACATAGGGTCGAAATTGATGAAAGGTTGCAGAAGTATTAAGACGACATGAAGGCATTATTCAACCGTAGGGCGAAGGATAGAGATTTCCTCCCAGGTGATTTAGTATTAAGGTGGGATGCAAGGAGGGAAGAAGCAATGAAACATGGTAAATTCGATCACCTCTGGTATGGGCCATTCAGAGTTTCAGCTCTTGAAGGAAAAAATTCTTTCCTATTGGAAAATCTAGATGGTGAAATCCTCAACGCCCCTATCAACAGGCGTTATCTGAAGCATTATATGACATAAACAGTCGCC